>JAMLFT010001995.1:0-27691 GCA_026544285.1 Pachyrhizus erosus | reverse complement strand
TTAGAATAAGAAAAATAGCATGAAAATAAATAAAAGATCTTTTATTTAGTAATTATGCTTATTTCAGAATGATTTTGTGCTATTATGTGCATTTGAATTTAAATTAAAATGTTTAAGAAATTATTGTAAAATTTTTAGAATAAAAAAAATTATTAATTAATTAAAAATGTATAATATTTAGCTATAGAAAATTTAGACAAATTTAGTTTTAAATCATTAGTAAAGATACAAATGAATGAATGCATATAAAAGAAAATTTTAAATTTATTATATAAAAAATAATAAGATAAATTAGATAATATATACATGTATGTATGTTAAAATTAGGAAAATTAGATAATATATAGAAAATAATAAGATAAAATATAAAATGCCAAATTGGACCTTTGTCGAAAAACTGATTTTAGCTCACCAAAAAATAAAAAACTAGGTAGGAGAAGTCTCTGTTCTTCAATTTTTTTCTCTGTTAATCCATTTTTGAATATGCTAATTCCATATTGAACTTCTAAATTGGTTAAAATGATAATGAATGGTTGAAATTTGAATTTTTGATTTCTCCTCTATCAAGCCATGACTGCCAATTTGTTAGTTCACATTCTAAGCAATTCTCATTACGAATTCAAATTGAATTTTCAATTAGATAATAGGAATTATGATTATTAAGGGAGTGAATTGATTGAATTGGATGATTGTGATGATTCTGTAAAAATTTGAATAAAAGCTAGGAATGTAGAATTGAAATTTTGCTTAACAAATGTTTGAGTTATTGGCTGACTAGGACCAGAGGAAATGGGAGAGAGAGAGAGAGGAGAGAGAAAGTAGAGAGACATAGAGAGAAAGGAGAGAGCAAGTAGAGAAAGTAGAGAGGGAGATAGGAAGTAGAGAGAGAGAAAAAGATAAATAACAAATAATAAATAATAAATATTATAATAATAACATGAAATAGGAGAAATTGTAAATATTAGATAATAAAATAAATTTCTATTTTCATTTCTCAAAATTTTTATATCTAATTATCTCTCTATCTTTTACTTAATACATCATTATAAATGTTTTATATAATACAAGCGAATGAAATCGGTATGAAAAGTGAAACAATCTCATTATTATTCACCATTGATTATTATTGTCTATTATATAATTAATATCTAAAGTTTATAAGGACTGATTGTTTGCCTCCACTAATATTGTGTAATATAATTTCCATGATGATTGTCTCTTGTAGACAAAACTTGTACAAAAACTTTATGTTAGAAGATAAATTCGTGACTTATGACAATCATAAGTCTCAGTAATGTCAAGTTGTTGATTAAAAATATAGTATGAGATTTAAGATTGAAGAACTACATGAGCTTACAATAGAAGGTACTTGAGAAATGTACGCAAGTTCGATTGAGTCCTTGGGGGTAGATAAGGTGTCAAGTTGTGAGTGACTCTAAGATAGAGGGTTTCACAAAACTAGTTTAGCGTCCCCGACAAAACGAAGCATTACCATGATCAGTTGAGAGTACCCAAGTCGATGTACCAAATGGGCTATATACTCTCGGTCGTCATCCAAAATGTAAACATGGATTTAACAACACATTTTGTGTATGTCCTCTTGGAGTAGAAAATTTATAGGCAACAAAGGGTCCTCTTACGATTAGGAATCATAGGTAGGCATGATACGATGAAATGAAAGTATGCAATAATAAATAAATATTCTCATGTTTGTATGTGTGCTTAAGGATAAATGACTCACTTCTACAATCCCTTTCTCAGATGGCAGACGAGTTTCGCCTCCTATTTCATCTAATGATCATACTTCTTGAAAGGAGATGGGCACATGATCCTCTATTTAAAGATGACACATTTACAGGCTATGTGAGATTCATCTTTTTATCCCCTAATGTCATACCTCATGGTCAATTCTCTCATATAGACTTACCTATCATTATGACCCAAACCCTGTCGCCCAAATATGTTAAAGTTCCACTTGACGTACCAGTAGCCCCCAAACACACTCAACCCTTGTCAAATCCAAACCCACAACAAATTCAACCCCAAATGAAACCAACAATCAAGGAGGAGAGGAACAATCGTTAGAGGATGAGGACCCCTCTAAATGTTCCAATTGAAACTCTGAATAAATTTACTAGTTAGATTTTAAACAAACATTACTCATAAAGAACAAGAAAAGAAATGTTTTGTATTAAGTTTGTTATGTGTATGGGTTGAAAATTAAATATTACTTTAAAGGTTAACTGAAATGTTCTTTCTGTTATAGATTGTCTTATACATTATGCATGTTTAATATCAAGAAGGAATATTGATATTAATTTGAGAAATGTAACCCTGTTGTTTATGAAATCTTAAATAAGAAGAATTTTAACCTACCATTTAAAAAAAATCAATTAAAGAAAATTGTTTTCTGAATTACAAAAATTCCAAATAAATTGAGAAAATAAAAAGGGCGTTAATGCTTTCTCTCTTTTTTGACATAGTTTAACCAATACCTACATTGAAAACATTTGATCCAAGATGCCTCTTATCTCTTCCTTTTGTAAGAAATTTATTTATTTTTCTAAATGTTTTACATAAATAAATTTTATCTATTAATATTTATTTTAATTTTACTCTTTTTATATTATTATAAAAAAATTAAGTAAAGAATATATACGTCATTGCATTAGCTTGGTTGTAATTTGATGCATTTTTAATAAAATTTTATCTTATAAAAAAATACTAAATTTTAAATAATAAATAAATAAATTTGGAAATTATAACTTTTTGACCTTATTCAAACCAATCCCATTTGTGAACAGGTTGGTTTGGGTTGGATTTTATAAAAAAAAGATTGAAAAATTCAACTCAATTTGACTGTTCAAATTTGATTGAATTGAGTAATGAGTTTGGTCAAACCTAACTTAACTCAGCCTGTAAACACTTCTAGTACGATAACGATAATTTTATATATCTTTCGTGAAAAGTATTCTTTTTAGAATTTTGTAAAATCACTATATCACTATAGATGATAAATTCTTTTTTAAATATTTAATGTAGTTACATATTAAAGATTTAACTTGACATCAATTGTTAAACTGAAATAACATGTGGTGATATCATTGTATGTGTATGATAACCTAAAAAGTAATATAAATAAATTCAAATAAAATATATTTTTTTCCTTATTAATTGTTTAGAATTTTATATTGGAGTCTGAATAAAATATTTTTTTTACTAGAAAGTCTGAATAAAATATGTTTATTGTAAACAAAGTTCTTTTATTAAAAAATAAAGTGTTATTTTCCAATTATAGTAAATAAATAAAGATCAATAACAATTATTATTTAACTAAACTACTTTTTAATTAGAATTGGATTTTTTTTATTGATAATAATTTGTTTATCAGGCCCTCGAATATATACAATGATAGTTCAACGATATCATAGATATCACTTCATTAACATGCTATTTGTGGTAATTGTGACATCTCAATTTTAATTATATTTTCAATTAAAAAGAAAACTTTGATACCAACTAAATATGATGTCTCAAATTAATTTCCTTCTTTATAATTAATTATTCTTTATTGATTTTATTTTGTTTCATTCAAACATGCTTCATACACTTCGATAAAAATGACATTCCTTAACATATATTATTATTATTATTATTTTGACAACTTGTACAAGGTTCATTTGAACTTTAAAAACAAATGTCATCGGAAGAAATAGTTTTCAAAAGAATTCAACTTTTAAGAAATTGTTCACATGAGCCTTCACAAAACTTTAATTAACCAAATAAGAGTTGCACAAATTCCTATTTTTTGTAAGTGCGTATAAGACAATACAAACTTCAGCAGAGTTTATTCTTTACATGTAAAACTTAATGCGTAGGATAAAAAATTACACATATAAGAGATCCATCAGATACATTATTACCAACATTAGTGCATTTCATTCATGTCATAATCACCAAAAGTAATAAAAATAATAGAGCGTCAATATACAGACGAGGGGTGCAAAAGAAATAAAAATTTTCAAAAAGAAGCTTTATGATGCTCATATATAAAAGAATGACCTAGTCTACTCATACACAATATCCTAGTCAGAGCAATAGTAGTAAATTATATCATATACACACATGTATATATCTATCCTGTGAGTTGCACATCATCTCCTTCCTCTATGCAGATCCCTCAATGGCTCCTCCTCCTATAGTGGATCATGGACCCACTGCCTCTTGACGAGCTGAAGAGCTAGATGAAAGATCGACTTGTAGAATCTCAACATTGGTATTTGAAAAAAATGGGGATGTAAGGAATGAGTCTGTCATCCATATTAAGTAGCACAATCACACATATAAACAGTTTTACTCACTCTTATCCTCACCATTGT
This sequence comes from Pachyrhizus erosus, assembly GCA_026544285.1. Classification (NCBI taxonomy): domain Eukaryota; kingdom Viridiplantae; phylum Streptophyta; class Magnoliopsida; order Fabales; family Fabaceae; genus Pachyrhizus; species Pachyrhizus erosus. Next base: position 23,312 of record JAMLFT010001995.1, on the reverse strand, counting down.
GTCGTATTTACTTCACTAATAGTTGTATTTTGGGCCCACAATGTCTTTTGACTCTCCAAGTCACGAACGACTTACATAATGTATACTCATCATTATTTGTTTTCGGGTGACAATTGAGAGTACATATTATGTCTGGTACTCAAATCAGGATACTCTCGACCAACCATGATAATGCTCTTATCTGTCAAGGACACCAAGTTGATTGCGTGAGTCCCTCAACCCTTAGAGTTATCACAATTTGACACCTCAACACGACCCCCTAAGACACTTCAAGCCTACGAACATTCCCCATATATCATTCTATAGTCAATCCATGCAATCTCCAATTTTAATTTCCTCATGCACAAATTTATCGTCATAATCGTCAACTACCTCCATCACCATTGTAATCGAGTCTCAATCAAATCACTAGTAGTGACACTGATGACTTTCCATAGGAGCATAATCTCGCCTTCATCGATTGTCACATCAACATAGTCATTGTGTCCTCATCTCAACATCAGGCTCTTTGGCCATCAATCATCAGGCCCTACAACCATAGGCACTTCGGCCTCACAATTCATTAACTTTCATAGGACTTATCGCCTATCAATCACTACATTTCCATCCGCTTGTCTATACATTGATTCCATCATGCTCACAACTTCATAATATCATACTCATCACTATTTCAAATGACGACCAAACAAAGTCTCGTTTATTGAGACTCACAAATTAATTCATCTAGGATGGTCTTGTTAGAAATAACGGTCCCGCCTTAGCATTAGTCAAATTACCCTCTTGACGACCTTTGAAAAATTATGTTCTAATGATTATATAATTAGATTTGATGTGTAAGATTCATTGAGAATTTACCTTTTAAGGCTTCCTCCTTGCGTTTTCTCTACTTCCACAGGGTCTAATCAAGTTTATGAACTGTAATTTCATTGAGTGTACATATTAACTTAAAAATTCTTCCGATGAAAAATTTTATAGAAAACTCTTCAAATTTTATTTAAAAGTTCCTTATATTTAAAAAGACTCAAAAAGACCATTAAAAATGCCTTTTAATTTCATTTTTAAAGTGTTTTTGCAAATTTTGAAAAAAATGACATTATACATTATTTGCGTCATATAGTTTTTCATAAATTCACTCATTCTCGTTTGTTTTAACTCTGATTCTTATGAAACATGTTCACATGTTTAAATATTTAATTTTTTTAATAAAAAAATTAGAATCCATTGCCAACAATCACTCTAAACTTCTCTAGATAAAAATTTGTAAGTTTTTCTATTTTATAATACGTTGATTTTCTTGAAAACTATTGGATATGTGCCTTAAATGTTGTCAAAGAAGATTTAATTTAAATTTGAATAAATCAATTAATAAATATAAAAATATTTTATTGAGTTGTTAGTAAATTAATTAGTTTTAAATTTTATTATTCAGTTATCTATAACAACTGCTAAAATCATGGAATATGACTTTTTTCAGTTATTTCTTTTGTGTATTAAATACAATTCAAATTTAATAAAATAATACACTTCTACAATCAAAATAAAGTTATATTATTTCTTTGTTAAATTATTCTTTCTTAATCCTAAAACAAAAACCAACAAAAACGTTCGCAATATTTTTAAAATTCCTTTTTTCCTTCATTTTAAATCTTATTTGAGTAAAACTTTTTCCTACATTCTTATAATTAAATTTTCTATCCCAACAACAAGATTTTCCATTCCAATTCGTTCTGGAATAGTGTAGTTTAAAATTTTGATTTTCATCTCTTAAAAAAGTTTAGTACGTTTTTAAAATAGTTGTTTTTTTTTTATTTTAAATCTAAATTAAGTGAAAAAAAATTTCTACATCTTTATAATTAAATTTTCAAACCAATTATCTAGGTTTCAGGTCCAAATACCTTACCAATAAGTGAAGTTTTAAAATTTACTCTCAATTGGACTAGTTTTCACATAAATTGTTTTTAACATTTTTAAAAATATCAAAAAGTCTTTTTCTTTCATCCTTACTTGTTTTTCCCTGTCTCTCTATGTTTCTTGATATACAAAATTAACTTTTCACATGATCAATTCAGCCATAAAATTTAATTTTGAATTTTTTTTCTCTTATTGTAATAGATTTCCATTTTTGTAAAACCACATTCACAAACTTATTTTTTATCTTGTTATTCCTTAATTCAAACCTTACAAAACTTTTATCAGTCATTACCAACATGTTAAGAGCCCCAAAAAAATTATTCCAATCCAATCCAAGCATTATCCTGTCCTAGATAATTTTTTTAAGTTTCAATCACTGTACAAACTTTGCTTTTCGTTGTAAAAACTAAGTGGTATTTTAGCTAAGGAAATAAACAATTATATCACATTTTACACCATCAAATAAACAGTTTCTACCCACACAATCATCACAAAAGATTTGTTAAAGCTTTCCACATCATTATATGCATTTATACTCAATATAAACATTGCAAAAACAAAAAAGTAACATCCAACACTTCACTCATTTGGTGTGTTGTCATATATATATGAAAATCCTTGTATAAAAACCTACCAACCAAATAATAATTTAAGGGCTTCATTCCCTTCATGTAATAGATGAAAATAGATTAGAATGGGTTAGGAAAACTCCTCCTTACCTAGATAAAGACTTAAGATTTTTTTTGCACAAACTTGGTGAGTTGTAGGTGTTGTTATGGTAACAACCAGCCACACTTCTCCCCTTTGCGCAGCTACCACATGAACTACAAAGGCTTGGGAGGTTCACCTGCTTCAAGAGGAAAGGTAGGAGAAGAGGTAGAAGGGTTAGGAGGTGAGTATGGTGGTTGCCAAGCAACAAAAAAATCCCATGCAAAGAGAAGAAAGAAGCTTGACGACGCAAGGGGAAAATGTAATTAAGTGATTAAGGTCCCTAATCAAGCCTCTAAGTGGTCGACTAGGTTTAAGGGAGGTATATGGCCTAATTTTCATGCAAATAGACCTTGAAATCACTAATCTAGTACATTAGCTTTATTAACTATAATTAAGATTTAATCTATTTTTTCTAATTACCTAATATATAGAGAAATGTTATTTATGAGTTGACACTAGTCAATTCCGGTATTTTCCTCCCACTTTTTATTTTTTTTTCAAATTTTTTTCTATTTTTCTTACTATTTTAAGTAGTTAAAACATCATTAAATCATTTTAAATATTTATTTCTTTTTTCATATTTTATTTATTTTAATTTTGATTAAATATTATTTCTTAGACAATTATTAAATAAAAATATCATTTATTTCAATTTATTGAATTTTCTATTCTTTAAAAATTGAGGATGTTATAGTAATTCTGTTGAAATATAGATGTTGTAACACCCATTTTATTATTATAGAAATATCCTTTGAAAATTTTTGAATTTCACAAAAATATCCTTTTATTAAATAACCATGTTTAATTGTACTTAATTGAAAATGCAAAATAATTTTTGTCACTCTTTCTAAAATAAAGTTTTAAAGTAAGAATATTAATTAAACCATAATAATATATAGACAACAGTAACATCATCATTCATACCTTAAAGTGAATTGAATAGACCAATAGAATCAGCATACAGATCTTGATATACACACAATATGAATTAATGGTGTTATAAACCATCATTTCCTTACTAATAGAAATGTTTACATTCATTGCAACTATAATTTAAAATATTCAAATGATATGTAGCCAATTACAAAAGTCTACATGTAATCTTCAAAGTTCCCAAATTCGTCAGGTGGATGTTCGTTGCCCTCTCTCCTACCGAACAATTATTTCTAACTACCACGACCCATCCTCATAACTCTAGTAGGAGTCACTTCTAACGCCTCAAGGTCAATAAGTTCACATCTGACCTCTTCATCTAAAAAGTGGGGGTTTGAACGAATGAGTCATTCATCCTCAAGCACACACAACATAGAATAATATGACAGTAAAATATATCTACTATTGCGTAACCTTTCTTCATCATGTCATGCCTACCAATATATTCTACTAATCATATTTTAGGTCCCTTGATGCCTCTAAAACCTCCATCTCCAAGAGGACATACACGAAACGTATTATTTAATCTAAGGTTTGCTTTCTAGGTGATGATCGGGAGTGCATACCCTATCTGGTTCATCAAATCAAGATACTCTCAACTGAATCATGATAATGCTCCACTTTGTCGGGGACGCAAAGCCAATTATGTGAATCCCTCTAATCTCAGAATCATCACAATTTGACAACTTATACTACTCCCAAGGACTCACCGAGAGCCTATAGACATTCCTCAGGTACCTGCTGTGATCAACCTGTACAATACTACAATCTTAATTCTCACACGTGATAATGTCATATCATTCGCCAACTACTTCTTCCACCTCTATGACCAGGTCTTTAGTTTTAGGTACTACCACAACACAAGTCATCAGATGAGATCCGCTCCTATGATTTATCGGTCTCTCAAACTCTTAAATAGATTCCTTGAACAAATTAGGCCCTTACCCCTTTCTGATATTCAAGTCTTTTGATAAGTTATGGATACGTGGGATACCATCATCCACATGCGACCTATTGCCATCAGGAAACTTTATACATTCTCTATACTATTCTTCTAGTTAAAATTTCTATCAATTAAGACATTCAACCATGTTCTTTTATCAGAACATGTCTTTGACATAAAATTTTCTTTTCTAGTAAAAGAGGCAATCATTTAGTCCTAACAAATTGCAATTATCTTTCCCATTTCTTTACTAAACAACAATGATAACAATAATAAAAAAGAATTAACAATACTCAACAAAGGACAGTGAGCAACTTCATAAGAGAATTCGAGCAAACAAAACTAGAGTTTGTTTATTCTCATTCCTCAATGATCTTTCTTATTTATCAAAATTATTTAATATTAACATCATCACTTTTATTATGTTATGTTTATTATTTGAGTTACCAATCATTAGCTTTATAAGGTTCCATTTTCTTATTTATATAATACTTAATTAATCATTATTATTTATTCACTTTATCATCAATATTATATATATATATATATATATATATATATATATTGGTTATTATTTATTTCATTTATTAATATAATTATCTTATTTTATTCTATTTTGATTTTAATTTATATTATTATTATTATTACTACTACTTATTTATTTTTATTATTACCTATTTAATTGTTATTATAATTTTTTTCCTTTCTCTCCCTTCCTTCTCTCCCTCTCTTCCCCTTTCTCTCTCTCTCCCCTTCTCTCTTTCTCTCTCTCCCTCTCTCTCTTCCTCTCTCTTTCTCTCTCTCCCTATTTCTCTCACCATCTCCCTCTCTCTCTTCGTTCTTCCCTCTCTCTTCATCTTTCTCACTCTTAGTTTTTCTCTTCTTCTTACTTTCCTCCTTTCCTATTTTTCTTTCTCCTCAGCCAAACCAAAAACTCAAAATTCATAGCAATACCAATTTTCCAAGTTTTAATCCAATTATTCATTGAGCAACAACCATTGAATCATGGCTAACAACCACCTATATGCAACCAGATGAAGAAACAAGAAAATCTCACTATCAATTTGACAAAACAAACAAAAAAATTGAGAGCCATGGGTGCACAGTCTCCAAATGCAGAAAAGAAGAAAGTAAAGTACCAAAACAGGACAAAGGTAGTGGCGAAAGCTCCTCCTACCTTTGTACGTTTTTCTGATAAGCCTAAAACTCTTATGAGCTAGAACAATGTCTCAACTCTGACGTAGGGTGACTGTTGTGACCTTGGCAGCTTAAGAACCCAATCTCATGGCACGTAGGGAATGCTTTTGTTTCATCCTCGAGGAGGAAGGAGTGTTGCTAGAAGATAAGCTAATATTCAAAAATGAACAAAGGGGAGATGACTATAATAGAGGATGGATTGAGGGAAAAAGAAAAGGAAAAAATGACAGTGATTTGGCAGGGGTGACGTGGCTCAATGTGGTCCATGCCTTTGCGTTGTTGGTAGTAGCTAAATAGAAGAAAGAGAGCATCCTTAAAAATGAACGTGTTTGGCTCAACAATTAAGACGTTGAGCCTAGGTGTCAGGTCCCTAGGTTTAAAACCCACTACGTGCATTTTGATTTCCCCTGCTTTTATTTTCCATTTTAACTAATATAGTTTATACAATATAAGTGCTTCTTGTTAACACCAGTGGGCTTCCAGCCTAGTTGGTCAGGCGTGCTGCTCCCCCACTTGCAGGACACGATTTAAAGCCTAGGTGGCGCTCTTAAGCTTTTATTTCCTTTCTTTTGTCTCTTTTATTTCCTTATAATTTTACAACTAGCTTGACAACACAATTGGTGAGCGCGATCCCTCTTTCTTAGGGGCCTCGGTTCATATCCCAACCCCTTATTTTTTTTTCCAACTTTTTACCTATATATATATATATATATATCATACAATTACTATTTTCTAAATTTTAATTATTCTAAAATCCTAAAATTCATTTATATCTTTCTACTTTTTATTCTTACCTATTTTCTATCACCAATATATTTTATAAATTTTATATTTAATTTAATTAATCTCATTATATATATATATATACACATATATAAATTATTTTTATTATATCTCTTTTACTTTCATCTAAATCTTTATTTTCCTTTATAATTTTTATACACTTTGGTTATCTATAGCTAAAGTTTTCTTGACTATTATTTATTTCTAATAATTAATTAATAAATTTTATTATTCTAACAATTTTAATAAAAATAAATAATTTTTTAAAATATTTTAATTTAAACTCTAACACACATAATATCAAAATCATTCTAAGAATTATCATAATTACTATTACAATATCAATTTTTTATTATTTACTTTTATTATATATTATTTTTCTTATTTTAATTAATAATATAATAATTATTTTATTCTATTTAATTTTTATTTATTCATGACATTACATATGTCACAAAACTTCGTAGGAAGAGAACCTACATAACAAAATAACAAGCCATGCATGTTAAGTTTGAGTAATATACAAGAAATTATAGATTTAAGTTCATTGTCAACAACAAAAAATAAAGTGCAAACTTATACTTATTGGTCATGTTAATTAATAATCTGTCTTTTTTTTTATTTACTATCCCCCTTATCTAAAACCTAAGACCTTTGTTTCAGAATTATTATTATTTTAGAAATTCAAGGCTTGAGCACTTTTTTTTTCTAATCATATACGTCATTTACAAATTAAATTGACAACTAATTTAAAGTTATTTTAATTAATTAAATAAAATGAAATAAGATTAAATAAAAATATATTTTTATTAAAAATTATTTATTATATAAAAATTAAAAAAATAATTTAAGATATATAAGACCTTTTGAGAAATTTATTTGTTTCTTTTTTATATTATTTTTTAAAAAAATATCTCTTATATTAATTTTTTTGTCAAAATATTCTTAATTATTTTATAATTTTTAGTCAATAAAAATTCAACATCATAAATTAATAAAATAATTTTTTTCTCTCTAATCAGGATTGGAAAAGACAACAATTAACCACACAATAAAGAAGGTAATAAATAGATAAAATGAGATTATTAGATCCAATCATATTAACAATAATTTTGCAAAAAGAATAAAAATTATTAACAAATTTATTATTAATAATTAAATTAATTAATTTTATTAATTTATAAATTAATTAAAACCTTATATTCCAGAATAAAGCTATATAGAAGATTACTTTAATACTTCATAATAATTAAGGAACTTATAAGTTAGTTTAGTTAGAATTATTTAATTTTCAATAGTTTATATGATTTTTTCATGATTAGCCATAAAATTATAGAAATTATATAATCTTTTAATCTCTTTTCACTTAACTAATTAATGCATCTCCACTTAAGAGTATTTTTGTAAAATAAAAAAACAAATACAACAAATAATATAGAGAAAGCTTTCTTAAAAATGGACCAAGACAAATTAAATTTTCCATTTTTCTAGTGTGTCAACCCAACATATTTCTCAATCAAGAGGGAAAAATTAATCCTTTGAAGTATCACTCCTTTTTTTCATATCTTTAAATGTTTTTATCTTCTTTTTTATTTTAAAAAATTGAGATATTAGAACTTTAAAGTCTAATTAATATATTTTTTAAAATATATCTTTTCCATCATTAGTAGTGTAACATCTTTTTTTTTTAATTTATCAATTTTATTTGAAATTTATATTTCATAAAACAATTTCTTTTTATTTAAAATGGTAAGATCAAATTTTCGTCATGTAGATTTCATAAATAAAGGATTACATTATTAAAATAATGTCAATATTCTTTCTTGATACTAATCTTGCATCATGTTTTAAACAATCCACAATAGAAAGAATAATTTTGTTAGCCTTAAAGTAACATTTAATTCTCAACCCATACATATGACGACTTAATACAAGACATTTTCTTTCTTGTTCTTATTGATCAACAGAGCATACAAGTAGTATTTGTTCAAAACTTAACTAGTAGGTTATTACATATTTTTTATTCAGAACATTTGGAAGGATCCTTATCTTTTAACGACTCTTTTTTTCCTCCTTGACTTTTGGTTTCATTTAGAGCTAAGTCTATAGGTGGATTTGAATTTGACGGGGTTGAGTGTGTTTAAGGGCTGCTAGAACATTAGGTAGAACTCCAACATATATGGACTAAGGTTTGAGTCATAATGATAGGTAGGTCTATATGGGAGAATTAACTGTGAGGTATGACATCAAGGGATAAAAAGGCAAATCTCGCATAGCCTGTAAATGTATCATCTTCAAATAGAGGTTTATGTGTTCATCTACCTTCTAAAGGTAAGATCGTTAGATGAAACAAGGGGCAAAATTCGTTTACCATCTAATAAAGGGATTGTAGGAGTGAGTCATTTATCCTTAAGCATACATACAAACATGAGAACATCTATTTACTATTGCATACTCTCATCTCATCGTATCATGCCTATCTATGATTCTTAATTATAATAGGGTCCTTCATTACCTCCAAATTTTCTAACCTCAAGAGGACTTACACAAAACATATCGTTAAATCTATGTCTACATTTTGGGTGATGACCAAGAGTATATACCCTATCTAGTACATTGACTTAGGTGCTCTCAATCGATCATGGTAATGCTCCGCTTTATCAAGAACGCTAAGTCAGTTCTATGAAACCCTCTATCTTAGAGTCGCTCACAACTTGACACTTTATCTACCCCTAAGGACTCAATCGAGTATGCATACATTCCTTAGATACCTTTTGTAGTCAGCCCATGTAGTTCTCCAATCTTAAATCACATACGTATATTTTTAATCGATAACTACCCTCAACATTCTAGCAATCAATTTTCTTGGTACTTATTTCAATCTTTGAGGTTGCTTATCCTCGATCAATATATTTTACACCAAACGTCTAACCATCATGGTGTAGAGTCAAGCATTTACCATTATCCTTACTTTTGTCCAAAATACTAATACATAAAGGATCATCTAACACTATTTAGACTTATGATTAACATAAGTCACAAATTTATATTCTAACCTAGGGTTCTTGTACAGGTTATGTCTACAAGAGATAGTAATCATGGAAATTATAATACACAATATTAGTAGAGGCAGACAAATTAGTACTAATAAACTTTAGATGTTAATTTTATCATAGACAGTAATAATCAATGGTTAATAATAATGAGATTGTTTCTCATTTTTGTACTGATTTCATTCACTTGTATTACAAAAAGCATTTATAATGATGTATTAAGTAAAAGAAAGAGAAATAGTTAGATATAAAAATTTTGAGAAAAAAGAGTAGAAATTCATTTATTATCTAATATTTATAATTTCTCCTATTTTCTTTTATTATAATAATATTTATTATTTATTATTCATTATTTTTCTTTCTTTCTTTCTCTCTCTGCTTTCTCTCTTTCCCTTTCTCTCCTCTCTCTCTTTCTCTCTCTTATTCTTTAATTTCTCCCTCCCTTTTCTCTCTCTTTCTCTACTTTCTCTCTCCTTTCTCTCTCTCTCTTCCAAATCTTCTCCCATTCCTCTCCCTGACTTGCTTCTTTCTGTCACTCATCCTTCCTCCTCCATGTTCCAATCTCTTCTTTCTTCTTTCTCATTCTTCTTTCCTCAAACAGATTCTAACGATTATTTTGCTGAGATTTTTAATTTCTCAAACAAATAAAAACATTTGATTCATGGTCAATGCCTCTATAGATTCACCATTTACAAAATTTAATTCAATATGGCAAAGAATTCAAGTTTAGAATTCTTCTGAGGCATATACAGTATCACCATGAAATCCAATTGTTTAGTATTGTTGCTTAACATAAATGAAGTTGTTATGCCACTCAAGATATGAATTTGAAATTCACCAATATCCATGACATTCAATTCAAAATTCAAAAACAATTTAACAGGGACGACCCAAAAATTTGAATTCAATCAATCCTATATGTTTTCAGTAGTTAAAAGATTCAATATGACAATTGATATTTTCAGAAATTGAATTTCAGAAAGAAAATCGAAGAACAAAGGATCCTCCTACCTGATTTTTTACTTTCTGACGAGCTAAAACTAGTTTTTCGATGAAGGTTTGATTTGGCGCTTCCTACCTTTGTTTTTGTTGATTCTTGAAGGGAAGCGAAATTGTATTATTTTTTAATTGGTCTATGAAAAGAAAGGGGAGTATAGACTCGAATTTGATGAAGAATTTTTTATTTCAAGCTTCTCGATTTCATGTTTATTCTCCCAGGAGTGACTCTACTTTTATAGAGTTCTTCAGCTTCGTTTTACCTTTATTTAATTCATGAAGTATAGGCAAAGGTAACTGATATGGAAGTAGGGGTGCAAGCTATAAGACAATGAGTTGCAAGTGGAGGAGCTCGAGGAAGAAAGAGTTATGTCACCCTTCAATGGTGGTTTATAAGTTTTCAACATATATCAAATATATTTTAAAACGTTAAGTTTTTACCGGAAGCGACTTAGTTCAGCGGCTAAGATGCTAAGTATCAAGCGCTAGGTCCCTCCCTTTGAGCCTTCCTAAGGCGCCTTTTATTTTTATTTTCTAATTTTTGAGAAGAATAGTTTAACTACCTTTTATTTCCTATATTAAACGCGAATGAGCCTAGCGATCTAGTAGAAACACACGTTGCCTTCTTTTCCTTCCCTCAAGTGCATGGGTTTGAGCCTGGCACACCCCTCCCTCCCCTTTTTCCTTATTCTTTCCTTTTCAGCTTATCTTTTCCATTTAATAACTTGTATACTTGTTTTGCTACTAATTTATCACTTGTAGCTTCGTAGTCCAATGGTGGAATTCGTTTTCCTTTCCTCAAGGGTCTGGGTTTGAATCCCAACCCCTATTTTTCATATTTTCTAGCTTTTTCTTTTATATGTTTATTTATATATTTTATTATATAATTAATATTTTACACTTTTTAATTATTCTAAAAATCCTACAAATTCATTTGTATTTTTCTCTTTTTGTTCTTATATTTTTCAATCACTAACATATATATATATATATATTATATTTATCTTAATTAATTTAATACACATTTTTAGTTATTCTAAAAAATCCAAAAAAATTAATTTATATTTTCTGTTATTATTCCTACTCATTTTATATCTTCCAATATACATTTTTATAAATTTCATATTTATTTTAATTAATTTTAACATACATACATGCATATATTATCTATTTTATCTTATTATTTAAATTTTAAAATTTTCTTTTACATGTATTCATTTATTTGTATCTTTAATAATTATTCAAAACTAAATTTGTCTAAATTTCTTGTTGCTAAACTATTATACATTCCTAACTAATTAATAATTTTTTATCATTCTAACAATTTTACAATAAATTTCTAAACATTTTAAATTAAATCTAAATGTGCATAATACCACAAAATCATTCTAAAATAAGCATAATTACTAAATAAAAGATCTTTTATTTATTTTTATGTTATTTTTTATTCTAAATAAACAATATTTTACTTTTTTAATTTTTATTTTAACAGAATGTTACAAGTAATGTACTTCCTTCAAACTTAAATATAAAAAAATAAATATCTAATTTCATAGTTATTATAAATATTAATTATTCTAAAAAAGAATGTTAATTAAAATTATTTAATTTTCTTTTGATTTCATATAAAAAACTATATTTTGTATACTAATTTTAATCATATTTATTGAAGATCGTGTTCACATTTAAATTAATTTAAAGATATTTTTAGAATAATTACATTAAATATGTCTAATTAATTAGAATTTTCTTAAATTTAGTTGACTAAATCGAGACATTTTTGTTTTTATGTTTAAGTCCAGAGGACTAAGCATTAATGATTATAATATTAAATTAAAATATTTTAGTCTAAATATCATAGTATTTTGCTTTTATTAAATTTTTCTTAACATGCATTAATTTTTTTATAATTCCTTTTAAATCACCCACTGTATTAAATATTTTTTTTTTTTCAGTTTAAGATCACAGTTATTTGTGATAATAAGTAATTTTGTTCAAGTAAAATAAAATTACTATGATCTATAAAATTAAAGTTTAAACTTAAACCTCTTAGAGCCAACAAAGATTGATCCAGTTGACAACAATTAAACTCATATATCTTAAAAAGGACATGAGTTTGAATTTCGTTACCAATGTAAGATTTTGTTAATAAAAAATTTGTAAGTGTCTCAGTAAGGACACTTTAAACCTTGACTCATACTTTAATCTTAATGAACTCTCGAATTCAACTCTCCTAAATTTTTTAAATTAAAAATAATCCTAAAAATTACTAGTTAAACTTCAAATTAATTAATCCTTATGATTTGTGTGCTCTAGTAATATTTTTATACAAAAATATTTTTATCCAACAATTTTTTCTAATGAATAAATAATAAATTAAATTAAATTTTTTGGAGCGTTTCTCTCATGAGATTTGAAGTAAAAAAATGTCTCTTATATTGATATACAATTGTACATAAAATAATTAAGTAAAAAATATTAAGTGAGTATGATAATTCTTAGAGTAATTTTAAAAATATTATATAAGCTATTAACATATTTTATATTAGTAATTAAATTTATTCTTATAATATAAATTAAAATAATCAATCTCAAAAGTAACGTTTTATTTGTAAATTATATATTTTTAATATTTCTTTTTTTATTTGTAGGTACATTTTATACATTACTTTCTTAATAACTAAATATTTTTCCTATTTGAAATTATGATGTTTATCTTTATAATTTAATAATCATGCATTAATAAAATAAAATTATTTTATAATGTCAATTAATTAGAAATTATTATTGATATGACTATTAAAATAGTTATTGAACTTATTTATTTAGCTATTTTTTTTAAAAAGTAGTTTTTTATTTTTTATATATTTGTTTAAACTATTTTTTAATATAGTTTTCTACTTTTTAAAAAAGAAAATCATATTTATTTCTTAAAAAATAATGTTTTAAACAATCAATTTTTTTAGAATAACTTTTTTGAATTTAAACAAATTGATAAATTATAAAAGTCAATAAATTTATCATACATAGTATTTTGTGATTAAATAACAATGTGAAACCTATTTTCTCTTATTTTTATTTATAAATTGTAAATTTAGTCTTCTGAGCTATCTATCTCCTTTAATTTATCATATTTAATTTTCATTTCTATATTAAATTTCAATAATTTTTAAAAGAAATTGATAACAATTAAAAATAGTTTTATATCACAATTTAAATGATTTATTATAAATTTGAAATATAATTTATATATTTATTACAAATTTTGATTATATAATTTATGTATTTAAAAATTTATTATGAATTTTAATTTGAACTTTATAAAAATAAATACTTATCCTATGTAATACAAAAGATAAAAACCTTGTTACCTAAATTTCTTAATTTTTGTTAAGGAGTTTCACATACAAGACTTTGAAACAAAATAAAATTATATCTAATTCTTTATGTTTGTAGTATTATTTCTATAATTGAAATTAGAATTAAAATTTTATCTTAATATTGTTTAGGTATAATAGTTAAAAATGAAGTTAAAACTTAAGATTTCATGTAAATTAGCTAAATCTCTTTACTTCTAAGTCAGCCGCCTTAATCAATTTCATTTTAATGTTTTAAATAAGATAAATTTATATTAAAAGTTAGTGCAAAATATTAAAATAAAACTTCAATTTTAATTAATAAATATCACCAAAAATAAAAAATACACATAAAATTTGTAGTTTTTACACTGCTGGTATGCAGCTTCCAAATTAGCAGCTTATACGTTCTGTGGGTTGTGGAGACAAAAAACTCTAATTCACTGTCATGCAAAGGTTAAAAAAACCTAATAACTAATATGGGTCCATACTTATGGATGCGACGAAAATCCACTCTGTGCCAGTTTGAAAATTGCCCAGTTTCCATAATTTTGCTCTTTTATTCTTATTTCACACACATTCATGCATTGTCAATTATCATCAAACATGCCAAACAAAGTAATAAAATTAATTACAATTTATTTTCCAAATCCAAAGTCATCTATGTCGTGGGGGACCCCTCTCCAAACTCCAAAAATGAACATGTGAATGCAATGGCATCCCTAAATTTACCATCCGACAAATGACGGGGAACCCACACTAAAATAAAAATATTTTATATATTTTTATCGTTTGTAAGTATAATTAAATTTAATATTAACCATTCAACTTATAAATAAACTGATATGGAATTATTTTAAAATAATTAATAATTTTTAATTCAAACTTTAAATATACAGCTGTTTTGAATACTCAAAATAAAAACTTTATAGCTGATAACTGTCCACCTTATTTCATCAAAGTTACCATTCCTAAGTACAGTTTTAAACAAACAAACAAAATCTTAGATTTTTTAAGAAAAAATGTTCATTTAATTTCTTATAAATCTTATTTTCTTAAAAAATTATTTTCATTATCTCTTAATGATAATACGATATACATTTAGATATATCACATTACTAACTATTTTATAGGAATGACAGGGGATATTGGACCTAGCATACATTGCAAAAATTACTCATAATAATATATCACATTCCTTGGTTCACAAAAAAGAAAGTTCATGTTCTTTATAAAAATAGATTGTATTTTTTAATTTAACAAAACAAAATTATTCCTTTATTTATTAAAAGATCATGTTTCGTAAAAGATATTTGAATAACATTTTAATTTTTGTAATATTTTATAATTATACTTTATAAAAAAATATTTGAATTAAATTTTAATTTAATTATTATTATATTTTTAATCAATATAATTTATTTATCAATTTTTCAGACTAATTAAAATACAAATAACGAGTACATGAACATTTAGGTATCCAACCAAAAAGAAGACGAATATTAATATTACCACTGGTACAAATATAGATTCAAGTCTAAAACTTTTTTGAAGTACAAATATGAAGAAAGTAATACAATACTTTGTCCATTGTGGTTCCTACTAAACTCTAACAATGCCTGATATAACATGTTTAAATGTGGGTTGTTATTAGTTATATAAACTATTTTAAAAATTTATAAAGATTAAATAAAAAATTAAAAGGTTAATTTTTTTAAGGATTTAAAATCATATTTTATAAAATAAAAAATAAAAAACTGAACGACATGCAAACAGAGAACGAGGATATATTGAGGTTGGAGATAAGAAACATAGACACCCTTTGTCAACAACACAAATTCCAGGCTGTTCCTGTGCCCTTCTTCCCTTTTTCTTATTCTTCTTCATTCCCACAACCGTCCTGCGAGTCTTTCCAAAATCCAAAGTCTCCTCAGCCATACCACTGGTCCCATCATTCTCTCATTGATGGCAAGTAGTTAGTGACAGTGAGTGAAGCCTCTTCTCAGCATGCATTAATTACTTTATGCAGTTACAGTGCCTTGTTAGTGTTTAGTGTCCATCATACTATGCCATTTTCAACTACCTCTCTTCCATTCACCACTCCTCGTTCAACGCGTGTCCTTCATTTAAGCTGTAATTTACACTTTAATGCCCCTCCTCATTTTTTTTCACTTCCCAAAGTGTTGTCCCTCACTCTATCCTATGCTATTGCTTCTTGTCTTTGCTTCCTAGTGGTGTGTGTCATTCTTTGCTTTCCTTCTTTTATGTTCTTTGCTTCCTGAGCTTCACTGAATAGTCCATGTGCCCTTTCTACATTAAGGGTTTTTTTAAATGGCTAGCTTGAGTAATGTTGAGATAAGAATAAGATTTCTCTCCCTTTTAATGAATGAAAAATCACAGTAGCTCTTGTATGTCTAAGGTCTATGGAGTAGATGATGCATTATTTTTTGAAGCTGTAGATCAATAAAATTTTCTTTGGAGTGTGGTATTTTCAGGGTAATTTGATAACTTTGCTTTCTTGCCTCTGAAATTTAACTGCTCTTGAATTTGCACTTGAGTGATATAACATGTTTCTTTTCAGGTGTCTTCTCTCCCTTTGAAATTGGTAGCTAACTTCGATGCTCACTTTGACAAATTTTGGTGCCTAATGCTCAGAGTTGGTTCAATGAGATATTTTTACCTCTATTTTGTAGTTCTTACTTGGTTTTTGTCCATCTCTAGTACCCATGAACTACAACTTGCTCAGACCCAAGTTCTGTTACAGTTAAGAAAGTATCTGGAGTGCCCTACCTCTCTGCAAATGTGGGAAAATTATAATGGAGACCTTTGTAGCCTTCCTCCATCTGCACATGTGAGCCTTAAGTGTGAGGATAATTCAGTAACTGAGCTTGAAATTATGGGAGATAGAGCTGTGAAGGTTGACAAGTTCAATGGATATGCAGTTCCCAATCAGACACTGTCACTGAGCTTCTCTATTGATTCTTTTGTCACCACATTGACAAGGTTAACCAACTTAAGGATCCTTAGATTGGTGTCCTTGGGGATTTGGGGGCCACTTCCGGATAAAATTCATAGACTGTCTTTGCTTGAAGTTTTGGATATGAGCCTAAATTTCTTATATGGTTCAGTGCCACCAAGAATGTCTAAAATGGTCAAGCTTCATACACTGACACTAGATGGCAATTATTTTAACAGCACAATGCCTGATTGGTTTGATTCTTTGTCTAATCTAAATGTCTTGAGTTTGAAGAGTAACCACTTAAAGGGTTCATTTCCCTCCTCACTATGCAAAATCAGGAGTCTTGCTGATATTTCCTTGTCCCACAATGAGTTGTCTGGTGGATTGCCTGACCTCACTGCTCTCTCTGGCCTACATGTACTCGATTTAACAGAAAATCATTTAGATTCTGAACTGCCACTGATGCCTAAAGCAGTGGTCACAATTCTGCTTAGCAAAAATTCTTTTTCAGGTGAGATACCAAATCACTTTAGTGAATTGGGACATCTTCAACATCTAGATCTTTCATCAAATCATCTCAGTAAGATGCCCCCATCTTCCTTGTTCTCTTTGCCAAACATTAGCTATTTGAATTTAGCCAGCAATGAGTTAAGTGGGTCCCTTCCACACAAACTAAACTGTGGCAGCAATCTTGGGTTTGTGGATATCTCTAGTAACAAGTTCGATGGTGGACTTCCGTCTTGTTTGGCCAATACATCTGGTAAAAGAGTTGTTAAATATGGTGGAAACTGTTTATCTGTTCATTATCAACCTCAGCAGCGAGGGACTTATTGTAAAGAATCCAGTTCAGGAAGGAAGAACTTCTGGAAATGGAAAATAGCTGCAGCAGTTGCCATGATTATTGTAATTGTTCTTGTACTTTCAGCTTTTGGAGTTTTCTTCTATAGAAAATATCATTCAAGGGAGATTCATAGGCATCAGATGTTGCCTAAGGCTGTTCAAGATAACTCAACAACAGGAGTTTCTTCTGAACTCCTTGCTAGTGCTAGTAAGTACACATGCTAGGCAATGATGTCCTTCTGTCTTTTTTTCAACAGATGGCTTTAGATTGTTGAACTGAAATCTCTAGATCTAATTGGACATCTAAAATAGAAATGTCTTATTTTCTATGTTTTTCAGGATTCATTTCTCAAGTAGCGAAGCTAGGGACACAAGTTACTCCTACCTGTAGACAATTTTCAATTGAAAATTTGAAGGAAATCACAAGAAACTTTGATTTGTCAACTTATATTGGTGAAGGCTCCTTAGGAAAGGTATCCTTCAATCACAAAATAGGCTTTGAAAGATACTGGAAGTTTCCAGAGTTTCAAATATTCTTTACAACTCACCATAGATGGTTTTCTTTTTTGTTTATTTCTTTGTTTGAATGCTTTTATGTTGCTGGATGTGGATAGCATGCATAACTATTAACTAGTAAATCTACTCAGAAGAAAGGGGTTTCTCTAAGGCTGTTCAGAACAGCATCATACTATAGTTTTATGATAGGTTGAAATTTCTCAAGTTCCCCACCCCCCTCCCCCCCTCCATCCCCCCAAAAAAAAAGAGTGTACTAACTATTTTGGGTCCTTAAATCTATGTGAAAGGGTCTAATGATTTTCTATCCATATTAGTATTATCAAGTATACACAAGGCAATTTTGTCATACTCATCTTGTATGCTCCGTATAAGTGGCCTCTTATAAGTCTTCTGCTTCATTTTAGGTGTACAAAGGTAAACTAGAGAATGGATCCTATGTGGTGATAAGATGTCTGGCTCTGTCAAAGAAATGCTCAATACAAAATCTTAAAGCTCGGTTGAATTTACTCTCTAAGCTTCACCATCCAAATCTGGTTAACCTTTTGGGTTATTGTATTGATGGTGATGGACAAGATGATTCTAGTGGCCACAAACTTCATCTTGTATATGAGTATCTTCCCAATGGGAATTATCGTACCCATCTGTCAGGTTAGTATGAGATTGTATTAATATTTTGCATATTGATGAAGGCATCAAGTTCGCCAATTCCATTTTTGTCTCATATCATAGTTGTTTCTGTTTCCATGATTTCCAGCATTGATGCACTGGATACCTAAAGAACTAAAAGAAATGTTGATTGCTTGAAAATATAGAGGGCTGCAACAAGAAAGAATGAGAGAAAAATATCTGAATTGTAGATGGCATATATTTTATTGAATGGCAAAACTTGCATTTATACAGCAATAGGGTAATTCGAATCACATAAAATCTGCTACATAACAGATGCCTAAAATGAATCAGAATCAATTATTCTGGTTCTAACTATTATTTGATTCTTTATTGCCTAAAAATCAGGGAATGTAAAAAACTGATTAGCAGCTTCATGGATCATTCCAATTAACAAGAAACAACAAAAATTTTGTAAATTGACATCAATCTTAAAATTACGACATACCCGGACCTGTGCAACGTATATTTCAAGAATTGAAATATGTATAATGAAGACCCTGCTCAGGATGAGACTTTGTATAAATTAGTCTAGGTTGAATTCGTGGAAAAGGAATGTTATCTCCTAGTGCAACGTGGAGGAATGTTTCTCTTAATTTACAACTCACATTATGGCCAAACAGATTGCATTCAAGTATGTTTTTGAGAAATAACCATACATCATCAAGTTTGATGAAATGAGAAGACATTAGGATGTAATAAAACCAGATTATTTAACTCTTCTTTTATGTTGTTAAGCTTGACTTGTATATTCCTATTGTTTAGGGTAATGGATAACTTATTAGGAGATATGTCTGCCTTGGGGATTTTAGTAATGGATAACTTATTTTCTTATAATTATATCATTATCATTAGAATATGTTATATCACGTTTCATAACCTCTATTTTTATTAACAATTTGTGACTTATAATGCTTCAACTAATATTTCTATATTTATTCAAACATTTTTTATAACATATGCTGTCAAAAAAGGAAAAGGAAACCAACTAATCTTTCTTTATTCAAACATGCAGAATTTTCGTCAGACAGGGCACTAAAGTGGTCTGATAGATTGGCAATTTTAATTGGAGTTGCTAAAGCTGTGCACTTCTTACATACTGGAGTTATACCAGGTTGTTTTAGAAACCAACTAAAGACAAACAATGTTTTACTTGATGAGCACCACATTCCCAAACTAAGTGACTATGGTATGTCCTTGATTGCTGAGGAGATCGAATTCCTTGAGGTATGTTTAGTTGCTATCCAATCCAGCTACTTGGTATATTATGCTTGATCCTAGAGTGACTCTGTTGCTTTGTGTGTGTTGTACAGGCAAAGGGAGAGAATCCAAAATCATGGTATGTATGCTGGTGGTAGCTTATTTTACTCTAGTGTAACAACTTGAAACTGGATTCTTTTCTATTTTGTTGAGGGTCTTGTGTTATATGATTCGGTAGCAATATCATTAATAGTACATTATCCATACTCCCTCTCTCTCACTACCTATGTGCTATTAAGTTTGGTTCAATCACCACTTTTTTTCTTCCACATTCATTCTCCTTTATGAGTTTATAAAAATGAAATGCCTAATCTGGTATACTTGGAACTTTTTTTGTATAGATGAATACCAACAATTTGTTCTTTTCTTTCTTTTGCAGCCAAAGAGCAAAGTTAGAAGATGATGTTTATAATTTCGGATTGATATTGTTTGAGTCTCTTGTTGGACCAAGAGCAAGTGAGAAAGAAGAGGAACATTTTCTTGATGAAAAGGTAAAGGATTTTGAAAACTCATACCTTATGTTTTATTTTGAGGAGTAAGAACTAAGAACTCAAATGTGAGATTAGCCAACTCTCAAACCAATATAACTACTTGATCACTTACAGTTGGTTAAATCACTTTAACTGCATCAACAAGTACTTGCTAAAGAGTAGTTGATTAGTACTCATAAAAGAAAATAAAAAAGTACAATGAATTGAGTTTTTCCCGTAAGTTAAAATTAATTTATGCACTTAACTTTATTAGAAGCTCTCTCATCTAATTTTTTCAAAAGTTGAGATGCATAAGTTAATTATAATTTATGGAAGAAACTTAATATATTTTATCTTATTTTCTTCACTTACAAGTGTTTACTGGAAAGTTAATCTAAACAGGATCTTTGTCAAACATATTTAACCGATAATATACTTGCATTTTACCAATGGATTTTATCAGAGATTGGCAGGAAATTCATGATTTAAATTTAGTCATATATATAGATATGGGATCCCTGATTCTCCATCCTCAATGTTATTGTTCCCATGAAATGTTGATTTTGTTTTGTTCATTATTGATTTTAATTAATGAGACCTGATGTTGTGAACCACAGACATCCTTCGACAGTCAAGATGGTAGAATTAAAATAGTGGATCCAGTAGTGTTGACCTCTTGCTGTCCAGAGTCATTATCAATTGCAATATCTATAACAACCAAATGCATATCCCCAGAATCCTCACCTCCTCCCTCTTTTGAGGATGTCTTGTGGAACTTACAGTATGCTGCTCAAGTCCAAGCCACAGCAGATGCAGACCAAAAATTAGATCCTACATCCTAAGTTCAAAATTTGTAGGAGGCACAAAACTAAAGCTTCAAGTTGTTCATTCCTTCTCCAACAATGCAGCAGATAAAGAAAGCAGCAATTATTCACTAGGGTCTATAAACTAAAATCACAATCGCTAATGTCAATCTTCATGGCAAATGTATATTTGTTAATACATTTTTCCTCATTTTTCTTTTCCTTCTAGAATTTTTGATAGGGTAGAGCTGACGAGGATTCATATACCTTGAAAAAGAAGTGGCAATTACGTTAACAATTGAGGTCAATGAAGTCAATCATGAACATGACTAACTTCAGCTACAAAGAACTCTACTTAGAAGGTATCGCTTGAGGTTGTGAATTTTGCTTTCTAACATATTAATTGGTAATATTTTTATTTGTGGATTGCACTGAATAAATATTTTATATAATTAAAATTTATAATAAATAAATTTTTCTAAATGTATATTTTATGTTATATTTAAAATTTATAATAAATAAATGTTTTTAAACATATAAATTATATGTTAGGTTTACAATTAATAATAATGTATATTGTAATATATTGTTATTTTTAATTACTAATAATTTATTTTAGAAAATATTGAAATTCAAGTTAGAATAAGTATATTAAAAATGATAAATTAAAAAAATAAGAAATTTAGTTAAATCGTTTAGTTGATATTAAAAGCATAAGAAAATATATCAAATACTAAATGTTATGAGTACATTTGAATTTTGAAGATAATATATATATTTAAAATTAATTTTTAATAGTCAATTATAACTTGTTAAATGATTCAATTGATATTGAAAGCATATAAGGATGGAGTAAGATACTTGAAAGTGAGCTTATCACTTTAGAAAGTAAAAGGAGTTTATACATATTGTTTAATTACTCAGTGATTTAGATTAACTTATATTTAAAATTTTCAAAACTTAAATGCAAAAAAAAAAATATGAACAAAATATTGTCCTAAGAATAGTGATCCCTGCATTAAGAGAAAACGTTTTTGTCCTTTAATGTTATTTTCTATTATATTTCTTGAGAAGTGTTAGCAATATATTCTTAAATATATACTTTTTTATTAGTTAAAATTTACTATTACAAAATCAGAATGAATAATCACTAAATATAAGGTGGGACGTAATAAAATTTAACCAATAATAAAAAAATGTGCATAAAAGAGTTTGTTGTTAGAAGGCAATTCAAATTTCTAATTTTAAATTAATAAGATATTATTTAAGTTTCAAAGGATATTATCTTATAGATTTGAATATATTTTTAGGCTTTGATAAATTATTCAATCTTATTTTTGTCCCTGATAATTTTTTTTTTTAAGTTTTTGATCCTTAATAAATTTAAAAATTTTGTTTAGTTTTCACCATTTACAAACTATTATTAAGTGTTGAGTTACTAAAACATCCATGTTCTTTGCTATTATGGTTTCACCATCATGAACTATCCCTGATCACACAAAGGTTGTCCTCTTAAAAATAATTTTATGACACATTTTTTTTTAAAATTAGCTTTCAAAAAATATTTTTCATAATGTTAAAATTTTAACCTTGTTTAAAAGCATTTTCTTAAATGTTAAAATTTCTACTCTTTGGAAAAGTACTTTCTAGATAAAGAATATTTTCAAAAAATATATAAAAGAAATGTATAATAGTAAAGTAATGAGGTGTAAATAACAATTTTCTCCATCTATTCAATTTCAAATCAAATGGAATACCTAATCATTTATGGATCAAAATCAATCTAACATATTTTTTTTATTTATTTAAATTTTTTATAGTAGTTTTTTATATTAATTTTATGACTTGCTTAAAATAGTTTAAATTTTTAAAAATGACTATGTATTATTTTAAATTATCTTAAAAAATCAATAAA
>JAMLFT010001994.1:0-27740 GCA_026544285.1 Pachyrhizus erosus | reverse complement strand
AAATACCAAGAACAAGTAGAGAAAGAGAATTAATATATAACCATCACCAAAATACAATTGAGTTCGAATAGATTACACTGAATTCCCAAGGAAGAAGTTAGCTGCTCATGGTAGCCCTTGGCTGCTGCAAGATAGATGTGTTTCTCTCCATATACCCTAATTTCTTTTCCCTCTCTCCTTTTTCAACTTTCTCCGTATTGACTTAAGTGACATATCTCGCTTGCTTGAGCGAGATAACCCTTTCTCAATTTTATGTACATTTTCGCTTGAGCAAAAATATATTGCTCAAGCCAAAAGTCACTTAAGTCAATACGGAGAAAGTTTAAAAAGGAGAGAGGGAAAAGAAATTAGAATATCTGGAGAGAAACACATCTATCTTGTAGCAGCCAAGAGCTACCATGAGCGGCTAACTTCTTCCTTGGGGATTCAATGTAATCTATTCGAACTCAATTGTATTTTGGAAGCGAGATTCTCTGTTGACAAATAACCACTCTCTGGATCATTTTCGCTCAAGCGAGATGTTTTCGCTTGAGCGAGATTCTTTTTAGCTTGGGCGAGAAACTTTCGCTTGGGCGAGTTCTGTTTGAGCTTCTCAGCATCAGAGGCTTCTTTTTGTCTATCTTCTTGCTCCTCTATCCATGCATCACTTGCTCCTCAGCTACCTAAAATTCATATAAAATTGAGATTAAATATCTCCATTTGTTTCCATACTCAAAACATGTGTTTGGATAAAAGCAATCTCAAATTAGAGAGTAATTGCTAATTTCCACAATAGTTAAGCACAAAAGACACAAATTTTCTCAAAGAAATGTATTGAATAGTGACACTTATCAGGGAGCTTAAGGAAATTTATATTGAGGTCTCATTATGATATGGAAAAATCTTGATGCAAATTCTATTAGTAGGCATTATATAGGTTGAAACAACCTCATCTTAGTTTGGAAGATTCATTAAAGTTATGACAACCTTAGGATACAATCATACAAAGTTAAAGAGACAACACTTTATTCATCAAACACTCAACTTTAATTACAAGAAAGACTATGTTATTAGTATACATATGGACAATATTATTATAATTGGTGATTATTACAAGGAACAAGTCTATAGTCAATACCTAGCAAAAGAGTTTGAGTTAACAACTTTTGTGAGACTAAAATATCTTTTGAGAATTGAAGTGGCTTATTTTAGGAAAAATGTTTTCATATCTCAATAGAAATATCACAAATTAGTTCGAGAAGATAAGACAACTTGTATATTTGTAAATATTGTTAAAACCAAAGACATTAATGAACATCATACTCCTAAATTATCTATGATTTTGATGATTACAAAAATATTATAATTTGAGATGACTAAATTTTTTTGTTAAGTCTTGACAATAGGGATACATCCAAAGGAACGATAAGGTGATATATCTTTATCTTAGACATACAAATGGACTAAAAATGATGTGTCCAATGCACTAAAACACTAGATACATTCAGTATATTTAACAAAATTTGTGTCCAAAAGGTTTTCAAAAAGTGATATGTCCAAAGACGTATGTCTTCCTAGATATGTCCAATGACTTTCATATGTTCAATGTCTTCTTTTCATCTAGATGAATAAATAACAACAAACTGATTTATACTTACACTTTCTTCTAAGTTTGGTTTGTTAATAACTTTTTTCTTTCATTATTTCATATGCCTAAGATATTTGTAATCATATCTCATAAAGAAATATCCTTTTTTGTTGTTCTAACATTTGAATTTAGAATAAACATTTAATGAAAAAAAAAAAAAAACATGAGAAGATAAGTAGATTTGCATATCAAAAGGACTATTGAACATCGAAGTCTATCAAAAGAAGATACAAAAGTAGAAATGTTAAAAAAAACAATTATTTTGCAAAAAATATTTTGGCAAAAAAGAGGAAATAAAGCACGAGGATGTTCTCTCTCCATTAACACAAGTGAGGACAACCATAATAATAAAGATGTATATAAAAAGTTTATGCATTTAATGCATAGTTATAATAGGGAGTGTAAAAAGAGCGTTGTCTCACAATAGACACTTCATACTTCAAGTCTATATACACTAGAAGACACAAACATTGAAAATGTTCTTGAATTTACAAAAAACGTCTTTCTACTATCTATACATCCAAAATCTTTGTAACATCTCATCTTGAGATTGAAAGTGCTTTAATTTGTTTCATATCCTTAGCTATATTGGTTATCCTTGTAAGTGCGTTTTAACTTGTATGTCCTTACTATGTGAGTAGAAATCTTTTTATAAGGATCTTGAGAAAACTAGGAATGACTTATTGATTCAAAGAAGACTAGGGTACTTAATCAAGTAATTAGGTTTTTAGTCAGAAGTGACAACAAAAAAAATATTTTGATTGAGTAAGTCAAAAATGGCTTAGAAAATATTTATATTTAAAGTTGGGAATGATGAATTCAATACTTGTTGTAACCTAGTTTTGGTTAGTAGAATCCCTTTAAAGTTGAGGAAAAACTAGACGTAGCTCAAAATTTTGAGTGAACTAGTATAAAACAAGTATTTTATCTATTCTTTATTCTTACATTTTCAGACATCCTTGTTTGCGAATTTTTTAAAAGAAACTATATTTACAAAAACATTTTTAGAACTCACATACACACTATTCAACTCTCATTGTAGTATTTTTCTAACATTCAAGTACCCTTATAAATTTAAAACTCAAATTAAGTAATGCAAATAATAAATAGTAAAAGATATATCAATGTCTAGTTGAAAAATTAACCTATTTATCTCACATTAAATCAAATGTTGCATTCATTTTTAATTTAGTTAGTTAGTTTATGTATTTTTCAAGAGAAATCCACTTATAAGTTACTATAAAATTCTTACAAAATTTTAAAGAAATTTTAAGAAGAGTAATCATTAATATATTAAACAGTAGATAAATCTAGACTTTCTTTTTATTGTACTAAAATTTTCCCGCCCCCATATAAGGATAAAATTAGCATTTTTGTGTTATCTCATTTATTCAATTTTAATACAATGTGACATATGCAAATGAGAAAGAAAAAAACAAATGCATCTATGATTTTATTACTCTTATATTTTATGTCATTATCCATTACAAATTATAGACTCAAAACATATTAAATTGTAAATTTTTATATTACTTTATAGTGATTTTTTGGTATATTTTTTTTGTGTGAAATGTTTTACATTTCAATATAAAAAAATATTAACAATTGATACTAAAATTTTTTACGTTTAAAACTTTTATAAACTTATAATAATATTTTTTAATATTAACTAGCTTCAATTCATGGAAAGAGATTAAATCACTATAAAAAATTATTATATAAATTAATAATTAAGTCGTGTTTATTAAATGTTAAATGTAAATGATTCTAACCAATATACTGATAAATTAATATTATAATATATTCTTTTTTAGAGCAAACAAATAGAGCTAAATTATTGAAATGCAAATTCTATGAAAAGATGATTACCAAGTTATTTATCATCAAATGATTAAAATATTTAAATTACAATATAACATTTATTTCAATTAACTCTCGAATTGTTACACCATTTCAAAATTATATAATAATCAAATAATTAAATTCTATATATTAAATGTTAGATTTAAACAATCGTAATAAATGTCCTGATAAATTAGCATCACACTTTATTTAATTTTTATTTTAAGATCTAAAGTAAAAGTAAAACTTAGTTCTTATTATAAGATGTACAACGTGTTATGCAATTGTTATTGACTTAAATATAATTTTGTTTCCAAATAAATATTTAAATTTTGTTTATGATTTTAAATAAATTTTTGTTAATTTTTAGTTTTTAATAAATTTTTATTTTATATTTAGTCTTAAAATAAAAATTTTAATATTTATTAAATATAAAAAATATTTAATTTTTTTTCAAAAATATTTTTTATTAAAATCATTTTGTAGTAACATGACAATAAGAGAAAAATAATCTATTAATTTTTATAAATTTTGTTTAAAGAAATAATTTTGAAAAATACTAATATAAGATAAATTTAATATTTTCAATCAATTTAACAAAATTTCTTAATATTGATGAATATTAGTTAATCAAACCTTACAATAAGAATTAAATGAAGTAATATTTTGTTTGATGAATTGTAAAGTAAAACAATAATAATAAATTAATCAAATGAAAATTGAATGAGGAGATCTGTAAATTATTTATAAATACTATATAAGTGGATTATTCAAACAATTATCCCTTCTCAATTCTTAACCACTTTTCTTTTTATTATTTTATTTTATTTTAAATAATTTGATAAGGTTTTAGAGAATAAGGTTAAACATTTTTTCTATATAATAGTATTTATATAGATTATGTTTTTTCTGTACAAGTTTTATTTTAATTAATTAATTTATTATATCTTAATAGATATTTTAGTTTTTTATTTAAATATAATTATTTTATTTTTACTTTTCCATAAAAAAATAGTAATATTGAATGATAATTAGTTGGACACATCTAAAAAATTAAATGTGAGTATGAATGATTTATAATTTTTTAATCTTCACTTTATAATATTATACACATTAATGAATAACTTTGATGACGTTAATGATAAACTTGATCAATATTTCATTTTAAATTGTTATTTTTTATGATCATTCCATTGTTATTGTTATGATGATTAACAAACTAATATAATGTTTTAATTCATCTTATTTTTTTGTTATATATTTTTTTCATCTTACTAATCTTATTGTTATTTTTTTTTCCAGTTTTGCTTTCATTCATATATTTAGTATATTTGAGGATGTATTTTTTATGGATGTGTATACTTCTTCTCATCATTGGTTAGGTATTAACTGCTTTTCTTCATTATTGATTTCATTGATTAGTTCTAAAATTTTCATAATATTTGACTTATTTTTTTACATTATTGTTCAAATAATTTGATACCTATCAAACTAATATTTAAAATATAAGTACAAGAGTTGAAAAATAAAATTAAGGTTAAATTAACATAAAATTGTTAAACTATTTGAGAAATTTTAATTAGGTTCTTAAATACTTAGTTAAAAAATAAATATAAATTTAGAAAACTCAATTTAAAAAAGATAGTTCGAAAATTTAATTAACAATTAATAAATAATTCAAAATTATATATATTAATTTAACCTTAAAATTGATAATAAATTTGTTTCGTATATGGCACAAGTAAAAAAACTAATTATATATAAAAGGAATGAGAATGCAATTCTTAAGGCATACATTGATGTTGAATATTTAGGGTCAATAACTTATGGGAAGTCCATACTAGATATTGCCTTTTTCTTCGAGCATCCGGACATTGAGTAATTTGGAGGAGTAAACAGCAAAATCCATTTTAAGAAGTACTAATAAATGGCTTTCTTGCAAATTGTAGATGCCATTCATTATCTTTTCATTACTTACAAATGTGAATAGGTTCATTCATGCTGAGTAGTAAAATTCACTCAAACACATTTGAAAAAACAAAAACAAAGTTGTTTCTCATTTTGCTACACACATATTGCTCTTTATGTAATGTATGGGATATATCCTGCAACAAAATATGTTGGTTATTTTTGTTCCCTTTTGTTTAGGGGAAGAAATTGGGGAAGGAAATGAAAAGGACAATAGGCCTCGATCTTTCTTTAAGCAATGTTCTTGGTTGTGAAAACGTCAACAACACAACCTAATTGTATATCGTTTAATGGTCTCCATATTATGCCAAACTAAACTTTGAAACAATCAATATCGAATATGAAGTAATGCTTGTAAAGTGCAAATGCAGCGATAAACATTCTCTAACTAACGTTTCAAATTAATTAGTCACAAATATTACACATAAAAATAGCGATGTACCACTAAATGCAATATATTGGGAACCGTAGTAGTAAATGGCAAAGTTCCCATTTAATTTTCAGGTTGGTTAATCCATTATAGTCTATTAAATTAACGTATATTTATTTAAGAACTAGTTCATTGATTTCTTGTTCCAGCATTTTTTTTAAAAACTAATATAAAAAATTAACTTTTATATATAATATTTTTAAATTGGTCACTAAAATTTTAGTAACGAAATATTAGTGAAAAAATTATTATTAATAATGAAAAATTTGCCACTCGTGTATTAATTTCTTATAATAATTCTCAATTTTAATTCCTTAAAAAATGACATCATCAATGATTGACATATGTTAATTTGTTAATATAATAATTTCTCTTTAAACTAATTATACTTTTTTATTTATAAAATCCTATACTATGTACAGATTATTCATTAATATGGTTTTTTTTTTTAATGTGAGTACATGTTAAATTTTTTTTAAAAAAGTATTAAAACATACTCATTATAAAGGATACAAATATCATTGAATATTAAATTTTTAAAGTAATTAGAAACATTTCATATAACATATTTCATGTTTCTTAAAATGCGTTTCCCAATACACATCAGAAAACCTGTCACTAACATAATACAAAGATAAAATTGACAAATCTAGTCCTTATTTACATTAGCAGCTCTTTCTTTTCTTTTCTTTTTTGTTGGTGAATGGCTGCTGTAAGTAAGTGTTTTTTTTTAAAGAAAAGTAACAGTTCTCCCTATTGATGATAAAATTAATGAAATAAGTTCTAATGTGTCTATGATTTATTAAATATATATATTTAATGGTCAGTTAATTCTATTATAGATAGTTACCTTATCTGATTTTTTTTTTCATAAAACATTACTCCCCTTTATAGAATCCAAGACTTTCAATCTCTAAGATTGGAATTAAATTTTAATTTTCATTTCTGTTTTTGTATTTGAAAAATCCTTATTAGTCAAACTCTAAGTCAAAAGTGGATGATAAATTTGGGTCATGCAAATATTTTTATCTTTGGCAAATATTTCAACAACACTCAAAAGCTTCAACATGAATCATGCTCCACCTACTACTCACAACTTAACTAGAGATAATAAAAGTATCTTCTAGCTCACCAACCGGTTTCAAGAAGCTTCAAAAGGGAGGAAGAGATGTGGTGAGAAGCAAGAACAAACTGAATGTAAATGGCAAAGACACATCAAATAGTGCTAGGGAGTACTTGGGGAATCAGAAACATTTTTCAATCTCTTGTAGCCATCTTAACCACTATTCTAGTTGTCACTGCCATTTATCTAACTCAGGAAGGAGAACAATGGTCTAATGAAAGGAACAAGTTACATTCATTATCAAAATGTAACTTGTTTTCTGGTAAGTGGATTTTTGATAATGAATCATATCCACTCTACAAGGAGCAGCAGTGCACCTACATGTCTGATCAATTGGCTTGTGAGAAGTTTGGAAGGAAGGATCTAAGCTACCAGAATTGGAGGTGGAAGCCCCACCAATGTGACTTGCCCAGGTCTCTCTCCCTACCCTAGCTATGACATTTTTTAAGGATATAATAGGATTTTGAAGAGAAGAAAAGGGGGGACAGTTTTTGTTAAAAAAAATAAAAAAGTTATATAATATTTATAAAAATAAACAAAAGATTAAGAAATTATCCTAATCTAACATTTTTTTCTTTTATTTTAAAAATTATCAAATTGAAAAAATATTTATTAGAAATGAGAGTTTTTCCTTTCTTTTTCCTTTCAAAATCTAATAACTTCCAGATATAAACTAACAATCTTGTTAACTGGTGTCATAATATAAGGGTACTTAGTTAAGGAATCAATAAATTGAAAAAAAAAATGTATTAGGAGTCATGGTGAAATATATTTAGTAACATTATATATATATTATTTTTGATTCATTAACCAATTTTCTAATAAGGATTTTTCTTTTTTGATTAAATGCTTACTCTTTTGTACGTAAATGTGTGATATGCTTCCATATTGAATTTGACTATATTTTTGAGCTTTGTGAAATGTGGCTCCTTCTTTGTTAATAAGGTTCAATGCCACAGCATTGCTTGAAAGGCTAAGGAACAAAAGAATGGTGTTTGTGGGGGATTCACTCAACAGAGGACAATGGGTTTCAATGGTTTGCCTTGTCGAATCTTCTGTGACCCCAACTCTCAAATCAATGCGTACTATTGCAAATGGGTCACTCAACATTTTCAAGGCCGAAGTAAGTCTACAGGAGTAGAAAGAACAACCTTACTCCTACATACTTTTCACATGTTCCTACATTTCAAAACCATTATTACCAACTTTTCTTTTTTATTTCAAAATTTTTATTTTAATTAAACATATTTAATTAACAACCTACTTATACTTGAACACAAATTTGAAAGGAATTATGTATGACAAATATTGTAAATGAATATAAAGTAATTAAGCCGTTCAGTGTGTATTAATTGCTTAAAATGATTTTGATAATTAATTAATCAAAATTACGTGAGATACATGTCATGATGTGAAGGTATACATGATTAAGCATTATTTGAGTAGAAATACTTTCTTTGACTATTGTATCAACATAGAAACAAAATGCATGTAAATACAAACAAGTTTCTTGAATTTACCAAAAAAAGTTTTATTATAATTAAAATACTTTCTTGATTTTAGGTTTGATCATTAATGTTGTCATTGTACATAAAATAAAATAAAATAAAATGAGATTAACTAGTTGATCTTCTTAACCCGTTTAAGGAATACAATGCGACGATTGAGTTCTATTGGGCCCCATTGCTGGTAGAATCAAACTCAGATGATCCAGTGAACCATAGGGTACTGGAACGGACTGTGAGAGTGCAGGCCATTGAGAAGCATGCAAGGTACTGGACTGATGCAGACATTGTGGTCTTCAACACTTTCCTATGGTGGAGAAGGCGTGCAATGAATGTGCTGTAAGTACAACTCACCAAAGCCATCACTTTCCTTCATCAACTTGTTGCCTTTCAAGTTTCAACAACTCCATTTCCCACCCACCATGTACATGTCATTGTGTTACAATGTTTCCACAACAAATGAATCCTATGCCTCTCTTATACTCCTACCACCAATTTGGTTCTACTATTTTAAGGACATGACATAATCTTTGATGTATCTCCTTCTCATTTTTTAGTTTTATAAACTGGCTTTTAAAACAACTTTATACTTCTCAGCAATCAATTTTTTTTTATCTGAAATGTATTCAGTTATGATTTATTTACTTTTTCAAAACAGATGTTTTAAGAAACAAAAAATAAAAACGATCAGCAGATGTTTTCTCGTTCTCTTCTGTTTTGTAGTCCTGACTCAAAAGTGTATATCATCTGAAAACATGTTCTGCAAATAGAATTCAAACACTCTCTCTCTCTCCTTTTAATTATATTTTTCAGTATTTAACCTTCATAATGGTTGCTTTTATTTTGATATCTAAAACTGTTAGTTATCAAAAAGATAAAACATTGATTTTGATTAGAAAACAGTACCATTGATATCAGGTAAATTCCGTCCTGACTTGTAATTTTTTTACTAATCATCTTATGTGAGAAATGAAAAAAGAATTGAATATCTTTTGTATTTAAAATATACATTTGATTAGAAGTACTGATAACTTAAAAATTATATTTAGAATGATTTAGTCGATTGATATTATAAAAATCTTTATTCAATATAAAAGTTAAAGTCCTAAAATATCACATGTTTGTGTGTGTATGTTTTAATACTTTTTTTTTTTTTATCAAATTAAAGATTAAGGAAGTTAACAAGATATCTTAAGAAGATATAACATGCATTGGTCTTGATTCCTTATGTGTTTTGGTCAGTGCCTTAATTTTAATAGTGACAGTGTAACCTGCAAGCAGGTGGGGTTCATTTGGAGACCCAAATGGGGTAAGCAAAAGGGTAGGAATGGTGAGAGTGTATGAGATGGCCCTGAGGACCTGGTCAGACTGGTTGGAAGTCCATATTAATCGTAACAAGACCAACTTGTTTTTCGTTTCTATGTCACCTACTCACCAAAAGTAAGTGCACATCATCATAAAGTTTAAATACCATTTTAATTTTGATTTTTATAAAATTATAGCTTTAAGAATCATTAGAATATCTTAATTGCTTTTACTTGTAAAATAGTTTGGCAAGTTACATGAAAATCAAAATTCTTTTCGTTGAAAGATGCTTCATGTCATTTTACATTATATAACTACATCATACATAGGAGTACATAGGTACATATTGATTGCTCTATAATTACACAATGATATAATCAATGCACTAATTAGATCTGTAAACTAACAAAATGGCAGGGCTCACGAATGGGGAGGTACTAAGGGTGCCAATTGTTACACAGAAACAGATCAAATTACAGAAGAAGGATATTGGGGGAATGGTTCAATTCCTAGTATGATGAGAGTGGTGGAAAATGTGATTGAAGATTTGAATGGAAGAGGTTTGAAAGTTCAATTGCTTAACATCACACAGCTCTCAGAGTATAGGAAAGAAGGGCATCCATCTATCTATAGAAAGCAATGGGAGCCTCTAACTGAAGAACAATTATCAAATCCAAAAACTTATGCTGATTGCATACATTGGTGCCTCCCTGGTGTGCCTGATGCATGGAATGAGCTCCTTTATGCCTACATTTTCCATCGATGACTAACATTTGACTAGAAAAATTAAGTTTGGAATGTAGCATTTTGCATGCCAAGTTGTTCATTTGTTTATCTTCTGTTTTTCTTTTCATTTTTACCTTATTATTTTATTTTTCCCTTATTGGTGTAGTGAGGGGAGTTAAAGTGTAAAAAAGTTGCCTCTCATATATATGCAAATATATTTTCTTAATGTCTATGTTGACCCTATTTAGTTATAAGTAAAAAGTGTTTTTGAAATCTTTTTTTACTGAAAATATAAAACTTTTTCCATTAAAAAAATCTCAGAAGCAGTTCTAACTCTGTCATATGATGTATGTAAACAGTAAAACAAAATGCCACAATATCAATGAAGAAAGAGTGAGTAAACATCATTGCAAAATTTTGCACAAAAGCAATTTAAAAATAAACGCACGCACAAAAATACATTAGTACCACAATCATTGTTTACTTTGAGAATGAAAAAATATCAATTACTTCGGACAAAGAAATATCCCCAAAAACTAAATTTCAGGAAATTGATTGTAAAAGGATCCAGCTAGTCTAACACCTTACCATAAAACACGTTGACACAACCTTAAAAAAAAAAAAAAAGCAAAATAGAAAAACCCAACTTTTGCGTTTGTTGTGATTTTGTTCAATCTTCGACTCTTTCTCCGTGAATTTCGAAGTGGTGGAGTGTCAGCTGAGGCCACAATTTAGGATATTTTGGGCCTGGGCCCAACACTGGTCTAGAGCAGGTTCATTTGTCTGTTAATCTTTACTTTTAAACGGGACAAGTGAAGCATGCTGCATGCATGATATTTTAAAGCGTCTTGCTACCAGTATTTTAAGAATATTGATTAAGAAATTAAAAAATAGTGGAAATTATATAAAAGTGTAATTAAAAATTATATAAAAATATATTTTTATATATTTTAATAAAAAAATTTATTTTTTATTTCTTTAATTAGTGTCCTAAGAATACTAGTTAGTATTTGTTTGTTTTCAATTTTATATCACATAGCATTATAAATGATTTTCATATTTGTTAATATTTTAAAGAAAAATAAAAATAGATAATATATAAAAAGCAAAGTACTTTAAAATTTAAGTAAAAGAAATCAAAGGATAAAAAGACTTTTCAATTTATTAATTGTTTGCTTGTTATAATCTAAAATAAAATAAAAAAAACCATGTGAATAGTATTAAATAAGAGAAAATTTAAACTTTTATAATGTCAAGAAATTTTTTATTATTATAATATATTTTAAATAAATAAATAGATGACATGGATAAATATAAATAAATAAATTTTTGTATTGGTAAGAGAAAAATATTTTGGCTACGATAGTGTATGAAATATATAATTAAAAAAATAAAAATATTAAAAATATTTAATCCAGAGAGGAAATAGAATAAGTGCTTTATCTTTTTAAGTTGTAGGTTCTAATTCTAATTTATAATATAAGAGAATTTTGTAAAATTTGAGCTGAAGTTTTCTTATCAAAAGGTCTTGATCAACGTGTTGGTGGTTTAACTTGAACTTTGAACTCATTTACTATATTCTTGTTAACTCGAGATAAGAAATAGGCCTAGGCATATCACTGACAAAACAATTGCACTCCTCAAAACACTGTTCAGTAAGTAGCAATTAGAAAGCATAGGATCCTAGTTAATTTAGGAAAGTACTTTTCATATTTTATAATCATAAAAATATTTTCATGTTATCTCTAAAAAGATCAAATATATTTTATTATTTTCAACTTCTTTTATCTTTTATAAATCCTAAAAGTAGAAAAATAACATTTTCCACATTTCTTTTCTTGTACAAATCTTTAAAAATAAGAAACAGTATAAATAATACGATATTTCATACTTATTAATCAATAAAATAAAAATAAACATTTTCTCGAATGAATAGCCCTAAACTTCACATGTACGTGATTTACTTTATTTAAGATAAATAATTGCTAACTTTTATCAGCTTCAAGAAATTTTTTATGAAAAATAAGCTATTACTTTCCCGAAATTAATCTAAACTAAACAAGCACTTAAAAAAATGCTTACAAGCTTATATATTGATCCTATGGAGCTTGATTCAAATAACAAGTACCAAATGGAAATTCGGTGATTTAAAATCTATGATGTAATCAAATACAAAGCCTTTAGCATTACCAACAAGGAACATGTTTTAAGCTTGAAATGTGTTTGAGCCAATATCTGCCATCTAAATGCACCACAAATGAATAAGATGGACATAATTAAAGTGCATCAAAGCATGGAATCGCAAACTAGGCAGTGTTTGTTGCAGGTAGGGTTACCCCAAACTTCACCAACAGCTTAGCCAGGGACTCTGGGGAGCAAACTTCATACTTGACTTTTCCAGAGGGTGAAAGGAAAACCTCAGTAAGTTGAAGCTTTTCTGAGGCCAGAATTGTGCTGTCCATGGTTTTACTTAAAACCTTCAATGCAAGTTGCACTGCTTCTTCTCTTGTGATATCATCCATGTAGTCCTGTTTTAGTATTGATTGTGCTGCCTGGTGGTTTGCACCAATAGCTGCAGCTTTCCAGCCACCATAAATTCCACTAGGGTCACTCATGTAAAAGCTTAAAGCCAAAGTTTTTGTCCCATCATGCAAACATGAATGAGATTCCAAATTGGGTGTAACCTTGCTTAGTATCACACAGAGACTGAACTAACTGCTCAACTGGCGTTGTGCTTATTGATTAGGATGTTGGCATCAGACAACGTTCTTTTGATGTGATCTTTTCACCAACCAACACAAACCCATCTTTTGATATGATCCCTATTGCGGAACCAGCGTTCCCAATAGCCTCAATTGCTTATTCCACTTGGTAAAGACGTCCTTCAGGGGAGAAGATTGTTGTACGGCCATCATATCTACGAGACATTTTGAACTGATCTAAGCAGAGTAGCAAACATGGAAAATAAAAGGAATTAAACAGGTATTTCTTAGTTTGATTCAAAAAGAAAAGGAAAGAATTAACATTCTAATACTCTTTCTCAATACATCTATCACCTCAGCATAATATAATAAATTTTTACTTAAATATAAATTTGATTTTTAAAAAATAACTTCTTTTTTATTTTAGTCTTTAGAAAAAATTAATTTTAATATTTTAAAGATTATTATTTTTAATTTTAGTATATAATATCAAATAATATTTTAATTTTAATTTTTGTTGTCTTTTAAATGATAGTATAAGAGTGACTTTAATAATATAGTGACTTGTTATATCATTTAGGATTCTAATAAAAGACCATCATGTGTAATTTTTTGTTAAATTATATTTTTAAATTTATTATTAACTAGTTCAATGTTATTAACTATTTTAAACATATATAAATTTAAAAACATAATTTTTTTAAAAATTATATGTGATTATCCTATTAAGCTATTTTATGATATAACAAGTGACTAAATTGTTAAAGTCGTTATTATAACATTATTTAATGTTGATATTTGACAATAGAAATTGAAACAAAAAAAAAATCTTCAACGGATCAAAATAAAAAAAAATCTCAACAACCAAAACTAAAAAATATTATTTTTTAGAGATCAAATTGATATTTAAGTCATAAATTTTAAAAGATAGTAAAACAATAGAATGATCTAAATTCTTTATAACTAACAAATTAACCTCAACCTAGTGGCTCTTTCAGCAAAAAAAATCAATTCTAACCATCTTTCAAATTACTTAAGCCTCTTTAACATACATTAGTTTTTCAAAAAGCAAAAAAAAAAAAAAAAAAAAAAACTTTACATTGATACAATAGACTTACACAACACTAAAATTCTTACTCTGCATTATGGATATAAAAAGGAAGTAAAAGAACAATATCAAGATAACATTTCAAATTTCGTACAAAAAAAAAAAGATGTCCTTTCTATGACACACCATACATTTACAAAATAACACAAATCTATACAAAATTATGTAGATTCATTCATGTATCATAAGATACAAAGTCATTTAAGATTCATCTTATGATATGAATCGTAGATAGTCGAATTGTATCGAATCGTGAATTGTAAGATTTTGATAACTATAGATAAGATCATATATCTCTTAATGTTAATGTTGTATATTATAGTAATTTAGAACATGCAACTCATAATTTTGACATTGCAAGTTTGCTAGACCTTTAGGGAT
Source organism: Pachyrhizus erosus (assembly GCA_026544285.1). Lineage (NCBI taxonomy): Eukaryota > Viridiplantae > Streptophyta > Magnoliopsida > Fabales > Fabaceae > Pachyrhizus > Pachyrhizus erosus. Next base: position 13,023 of record JAMLFT010001994.1, on the reverse strand, counting down.
ACAAGGATGAAGAATCAACATTATTTTGAATTGTTTGGTAATCATACAGATGAACTTTCTAAAGAAAGAACCATAACAGTTTAGCCATTAAAATAATGTTTTTGGACACCAAATTTCCATGGACTAGCCTCCATTCATTCTTAGGCTTAGAACAATTTGAACAATCTCTTCATTGTCCACCCACACCAAATTATAATAATAATAAAAAAAAACTCATAATTTTCCTTGTCCATTGAGCAACTAGAATTATATTGAACTTCCATTCAAGAACAAGACACAACAAGTTTAGTATTCTAGCTAAAAGGTCAAACTTAAGACCTAGATGAAACATCACATAGAAGACAAGGACAAAATGAACAATATAAATAACTAGTATCAATACGTCATCTAAACTAATAATCACCTTAAGATTTTCATTAACATTCAACTTCTATCAAACCTCATAAATTAAAATATCAATGTATGTGTTTAATTCTATGAGAGATAAAAAATAAAAAAGATCAAGAATAACTATCATTTGATTACTCAACAACAAGATAAGGGTCTAATTTGAAGGAAAAAAAAAATTGTTGATCCACTTTGCTCTTATTTAATAATAATAATAAAATACAATAATCTATATCAACATTAGCTAATCAAATAAACTGCTTCAAGGAATTATACAAGTCAATGTAACATGTGAAAAAGGTACATGGAATTATCTCTATAAACTACAAAGATCAAAGTTACAAACCACCTACAAGCAAATCTAACGTGTAGAATTACAAGGAAGTCTCTAATTTAACTAATATCAAAGAAAACCAATTATTCGACCCATTTAAGAACCTACACCAACTCTGAATAGAAAAACACAAAGACATAGAAATTGAAAGCAGAAACAAAAAACACACGACATCGGAGATGAATGGGAAGCAGCAGTGGAGTGTAGAAAACTGCAACGGAAACGAAGTGAGATGTGTAAGGTTGGAAGGAAGATTCAAGATTCAAATTACCCTTTGGACAAAAAAACTTATGAGGCACCTTTTTCTTTTTCTTTTATTTTACAACGAGTTTTTTATTTTATTTTTTGGACTTGGAAAACATGAGAATTGAATGGAAATAAATAATTGATTTGAGTTATTGAAAGGACTTGGAGAAAGATTGATATGTTTGTTTAGTTAAATTTAATTATCTCTTTTGTTCTCATATTCTCTAAGAATTTTAATAACAACAACACATATCTCACAAGTCACTCAGAGACTCAAAAGTTATGATATTACACTTGATCTTTTTAAATTTTAGATTTACTTAAAAATTCATTTAAAAATCTATCTTGCTACAAATAAAAAAAATTACCTATAAATAGTCTAATGAATCAAGAGACAAAACTAACTTATTACTTAAAGGGTGCTATGAGCCAACAAAGGTTGGCTCTTCTAATTCTTTTGATTTTCTTATTTCATGTTTAAATTAAAAATATATATTTTTAACTTAATCATTTTGATAATGTTATTTTATTATTTTTTTATTGGTTATCCTACTTAAAATAATATAAAATTTTTCGATGTGGCATATATTTTTTAAAAAATATTAATATTCTTAGACTTAATTATTTATTAATGGCTCTCTTCTCTTTTAACTATCCCAATTAGAATGATTTAACTTTATCCCTGAATAGATCTAAACTATATATTTTGTATGGATAATTAAATAAACCCATAAATATATAATATCAAGATATTATAATAAAAAGTTAATATATTATTACTATTATTATTACATTTACTCAATAAAACTTTGTTAAGTTTAAAAAGATTTATGAGCGATTTAAATTTTAAAATTTTAAATTAAATAAGTTTTTAAAATATTAAGAAATCTATATCAGCTCATTTAACAGTGTGTAAGTTATTATAAATTTCTTCCGGTGTTAATTCAAACGATATGAATAAAAAAGACTTTTAAAAACACAAGTAACGCATCTTAATGATTCGTCTGTATTATTTTCATTCATAATTTTAACTGAAGTTTAAGAATCCTAAAGAATTTAATACTTTATAAAAAATATAATTAAATAATCATCAAACGTAATTCATAAGTGACACGTTAACAAAGCCCTTAACAAGAGAGTTTAATTGGTCTAACTAAAATATTCCTCCTGAATTTTATTTTTTTAATATTCCTCCTGCGTTTTGATTTGAACAAGATATCATCGTGGCACAAAAATTTAAAATAAAGTTAATTTGTTTTGGGTGCGACAAATTAGAACATCTTCTTCAATAACTTACTTGAACACATACAAATAGTAATTTATAGCGGTTTCATTATCCATTGTCGATGATTAAGATATTAAAAGTGAAATAAATTTTTAATTCCCCTAAAAGTAATAAAGTTAACAAAATCGAATTTATACCCTTATAAATTGCGTTAAATTACACCAAAATTAAATGAAAATCATATCCCTAGAGAACCGGCGGGACATTTGGCATTTATTGTAAACATCATCTTCCAAACGCAAACGTTAAACAGATCCTAATTTTGGTTCCTACGGAAACCACATCATCCCACCAAAATCACATATACAGCTAAATCTTTAAAAAATAAGTAAGATTTGCTTCTTAAACAATAATTTTTTAAAATAGTTTAACAAAATATGAAAAAGTATAGAATTACTTATTTTATTAAAAAACTTTGTTTTTGAAAAGTAAATACAAACATGTCCATGATCTGCACCGTTTAAAACATATATTTTTCTATTAAAATAAAATATGAATTTTATTAGAATTTAATCTCAAGAAAACAGCCGACACAAACAACTAGTTAATTAAATAAAAAAATTTCAAAATTTAAATATTACATCAAATAATTTATTTTACTAAATACTAGACTCTTAACAAATATTTTTTTTCAAAACTTGTGTAAGATTTGGATTTCTATATTTGATTTTTGTATGAGCGATAAAATAAGTTTTCTATTCAAATACTTGCATATTTAAGATTTGAATTCAAGACAATATAACCTGAAACATATTTGTGTTGGTTGATCCACTCTAGATTAATGGATTTTTCAGTGGCACAAAATCTACACCTTTAATTTTACAATTTATAATTAAAAATATAATTAATATGTATGAAAAAAAACATATTAAATCGTTGGATTATAATTGCAGGACCTGCAGCTGCTTTTAATTAGTATGATCAGGTCCATGCAGTAATAGTATGATCAGTGGAGTTAAAGAGGTCAAAGGATGATTCTATATTTACCTCCAAGCATTCTACAGTTAAAGTTGACAACACAATAGTTTTGTTTTTCTTTTACACAAATGTAATAAACTGCTTCTTTCAATTAACAATTTAATATCATCAATCATGCACAGGTTGCAAATGCAACACAAGGAATCTAGCACACACAGCACCGACTATTCAAACTTCAAACTTCAAATCAAAGCTTCTGAGTTCTTGTTTTCATTCTGTGTACTGACTAGTCTTTATTGAACACCCGTTTCATGAATCTAAAGCTATTTTTGCTCTTTCTTTCTTTTCTTTTACCTTCCTTTTTTAAGTGATGTGTTTGCTTTTTCAAATTTCAGGCACACCCTTGATTTGGTTTCCTTATAGAGGAAAATCAAAATCAAGCACAACCCACCAACACTACCATGCAGAGGTGGAAGTGGAACAGAAAGAAACCCCCCATTTTCCCTTTGCTTGTGCTTATTTTACTGTTCTTCATAGCCTTCTCAACCCTTCACAGTGAACACAGCATACCACGAATCCATGAAAATCCATATCATGTTCATAATCACCAAGAAGTTTCTTCAGCTACCTTTGTCAAACCTAACCTATCCGGTCACCTCAAGCAAGCTCCAGGTATGCCCTTTTTCTTCACAGCTTGCCTTGTGCTTCATTGAAGACTGAAAACTGAAAGCTTCATGTGATTTTTGGGCTATTTTTTAAGCTTTGTGTGTTTGGTTTGTGCTTTCTCTAACTTGCTGAAATGGGGTTGTTGGATTTTAGAGGTTTTGGATAGATTCAGTAGATGCAACTCCACTGTAGAGTATAGTGGTCGGAAAATTGCTTGGCTTGGCGATTCTCGGCATTTCGGTCACTGGAGTGCGAGGCCGGAAAGTTGTGATGTATTTTCAGGCAAATGGGTGTTTGATAATGTTTCACATCCACTGTACAATGAGTCTGATTGCCCTTACATGTCTGACCAATTGGCCTGTCACAAGCATGGAAGGTCTGATTTGGGCTACCAGTATTGGAGATGGCAACCACATAACTGCAATTTGAAGAGGTGATTCTCTTTCTGAGCATTGTGTTTTTTAACTGTGAACATGGTCAGCTTATGGTTTTGGTGGTGGCATGTTGGAACGATCCCATTCCATGGTTTTAAGGTTATTATTGTTTTGTGAAGTTGATGCATGACCAATATTGAGTTTTGTAAAGGTCCAAGTAGAATAACATTTGTTCAGTTGTTCCTGTGGGAATTAGAGTTGAAAAAATTACTTTTTTTTTCTGGTGCGTATATGTAGCATCAGATATGGGTTGTATAAGTGATAATTAAACTATCGAGTTAAATATGTTTTCAATCTGGACAAATTTGGAAATGTTTGGTTTTAGTCCTTAAAACAAAATATTTCCTTTTGGTCCCTCATTTATGAAAATGTGTTAGATGTAGTCCATGATACTAACAGCATGAATGGGGGAACATTTTTAGGGATTTCCTTTTAGGGATTTCAAACAAACATTTTTCTAGTTATAGGGACTAAAAATTTATTTAACCCTTATTTCTGTGACAGATTAGGTTCTTTCTGCTAAGTTTCCAGTTATTTCTTGTATAAACAGGTGGAATGTGAAAGAAATGTGGGAGAAGTTGAGAGGTAAAAGGCTAATGTTTGTTGGAGATTCACTAAATAGAGGGCAATGGATATCTATGGTATGTTTATTACAATCAGTAATTCCTGCTGATAAAAGATCAATGTCACCAAATGCCCATCTCACCATTTTCAGAGCAGAGGTAAGAAACCTATATTGGGAAAAGTTTTTAGGATGTTTTGAATGTAGTTGGTAGTCCCCTATATTATATGTGCCTTCTTCCATTATTCCACTGAATTTCTTTAGACATGGGATGTTCGATGACATTGGGTTGATGGGGTTTCCTTCACAGGTACCATTATTTTAAAAGTCTCATTTCCTGCACACTGCTATGTTTGTGCCAATTTTCAGGAGTACAATGCAACTGTGGAATTTCTATGGGCTCCTCTTCTTGTTGAATCTAATTCTGATGATCCAGTAAATCACAGACTAGATGAACGGATTATTCGTCCTGATACGGTTCTTAGACATGCATCTCTATGGGAAAATGCTGATATACTTGTTTTTAACACATACTTATGGTGGAGACAAGGCCCAGTCAAGCTACTGTTTGTACCAATTCAACAATATACAAGTGTTCTTTAAAGGAAAAATTGTCTTCTCTATTCTGATGGATCTTGTATTATGTTCTTTTGCAGATGGACTGCTGAAGAAAATGGAGCTTGTGAAGAATTGGATGGGCATGGAGCCATGGAGTTGGCCATGGGAGCCTGGGCTGATTGGGTATCTTCAAAAGTTGATCCCCTCAAGAAGCGTGTCTTTTATGTGACAATGTCACCAACTCATCTCTGGTGAGCACCCAATTTATGTTTTGCATGATCCTATGGTATAGAAGGAAATATTGCTGGTGTGCATTCTTGGACATGAACATTTTGCCGTAGCTTATACTATGATATAATAGTTAGAGGGGAAAACATTTTTTGCTGGCTGGTCTAGATTATTTATGTTGTCCATCCTTAGAACTTGTGGCTTAATTGTGTTAATGATTATGATTCATCTTAACCGTGTTTTCATTTGGATAATCCAATGCAAACTCTATGTCATTTGCCTGTAATAACTAATTCTCTAGCTCCCATTCCTCCCACTTCGATGAGAACATGCTCTTCTATCAAATTTGGCACTGTAAAAGGTCTTACTATTACTGGTTTGAAATTTGACTTTCTTTCAATATCATCTCATCTGATTCTGTTGTGTTAAGATATATTAATTCTTGGTTGGTTCAGTCGTTAAGAATCAAGACACTTGCCCTGAAAGGCTTGGTTTGTTTCCTGTTGTTTGCAATTTCCCTTGGTAGTTGATATGTAAGTATCACCACTGTAGGCCCTTGGTGCGGCTTGTTGCCTTTGGCATGTCCTAGCCAATGGGCTAGCTTCCCCTCCTTAAACTTGTAACTTTGATCCACCAAAAAGATAAATTGTATTATCTCCCTCTCAGAAGTGGAATCTGACTAAAAAGGAATTTTAGATGCCACTTGACCATTACCTAGCGATCACATAGCATGCACTAAGTGCCACCTGCTGGTATGATACAGGTTCAACATTAATTCAAACTACTCTTTCTCCCCCCAATTGAAAAATGACGCCTCAACACCAATAAAAGCTTTATCCTCCTACTAGGTGAAGGTGATTACATAGATTGCATGATGCCCTTGGGCTTGATTTAAGACCGATCTCTCAAGGGATATTATTCACTATGGGATCCCTCTTAACAAATGTCTTTCTTGGTCTCCCTTTACCTCTTTAAAAAATGACACTTGAGCAAAAAAAAAAAAATCTCTCTTTTAAATGGAAACGTTTTCTCTCTTAATTCTTAGTGTTTTTCTTGAAGTGTCGCTATTCTGTTAGAGGGACAAGAAAAGGAATGGAAAAAGTGAACAAATGAATCGATTCTATTCAACATTACCCTTTTCTCTGGCGAGGATCCTTTATGAGGCCTCACAGACCTTGGAAAAAATAAAAATAGTTTTACTTTTGCTGAAGTTGTGTATTAAAGAAAATTGGATATGAAATGGAAAAAATTCTTTTGTTTTTAATGGTGTATAACATTGCTATATGTAGTTCCGTAATGCATCTAAACCAAATGACTAGCTATCTTCTCATATTATGATTATTAGTTGCTACACCTTTCTGTATCGTCATAATATTAATATATGAAATCCAAATATCTCTTGCTCTATATTTTCTCACAGAACTGAACACTGTTCTCATTCAGGAACCGAGAGTGGAATCCAGGAAGTGAGGGAAATTGCTATGGGGAGAAGGACCCCATTGACTTTGAGGGCTACTGGGGAAGCGGTTCTGATTTGCCTACAATGAGCACTGTGGAGAAGATCCTAAGCAATTTGAGTTCAAAAGTTTCGGTTATCAACATTACTCAACTATCAGAATATAGAAAGGATGGCCATCCTTCCATTTTTCGCAAATTTTGGGAGCCCCTTCGCCCGGAACAATTGTCAAATCCCCCATCTTACTCTGATTGCATACATTGGTGCTTGCCTGGGGTACCTGATGTGTGGAATGAGTTATTATTCCATTTTTTATAGAAGTTGTTACAAAATTCAATTTTCTTGGTTGAGTATAGCAGCCAATGCCTGCATTTTGAAGAGTGGCAAAAGCAGCTTCTATTAGTTATTTACACTCGAGGGGTGGACTGCTTTTGACAAGTGAATGCTGAAAATTTAGAGATCTAAATGCTCAATTGCTCACGTACCATGGTAAAACTTGGCTTCACGTAGAAAAGGAAGGGACAAAAAACTAAGGTAGTTATTTGTTTGATTTCTTTTGAATGTGATTTTTTCCACTATTATTCAACGCCTTCTGCACATTCTTATGAAATGATTTTTTCAGTGTTTGACCAACTATTATACATATGTTATACTATGCATGCTTGTGTTGTCTAAAACTTCAACGTCCCGGCATGTTTAGCAGCATCTATAATATGTTAGTTTCACATCACGCTAACTAAGAAATAGATACTTCTCTACATACTAGTTTAGTTAAACAGCATTTCTGAGGTGGAAGAAGCTAGAGATATATGGCCAATTGGCCTTACAATTGAGGTAAAGGAATTTTTGAAGTGAAGAAAATACTAACAGAAACTGAAATAGTTATAGATTATACTTTCAGTGAATTCTACGGACCAGATAATGTTTATATCATCCTTCACCCTTTTAATGAAGTTACAGACGCCAATGTTGTGTTCATTTGATTTAAATTTTGGATAACTTATTTTGAATTATTTAATATGGTTATTAGGATGTGTTTAAAATAATTTAGTCGGAAAGTTGGCACTAAAACGCGTGCAGGATATGAGAATTTGATTCTTAATATAAACCAAACAAAACTTTTAGTTAATTAGAAGTTTATTTGCTAAAAGTAAATCAAATATGGGGATGAGGAATTAAATAAATTGTCTCCGAAAATACAGCAATATGGAACCAGCGACATAAGATAAATTACAAGAGAAAAATCATGTTTTTTTTACTGTCTGTAACAAGAAGTCGAACGAATATACTCACAAAAGGTCAAAGAGGAATATTACTCAAATTTGACAATAATGAGATTGGTTTGTGATTACTACTGCTATAAGTAGCATACACAGATTATAAGTTGATTATTTCATTAATTAAATATAACAAATCTGGATTCAGAAATGTGAAATATGTGACTCAGCAAGAGGGTCATGAAGTTGATTATTTCAGGACTAATATAACAACCTTGATCATTTTTAGGAGTTAAAATAATGATTTAGTTTATTTTTTTCTCCCCTTTCTGTCTAGCTAACAAGCATTGCCGCAACCATCTCACACCTCTCTTATCATATCATTATTTTCGATAAGTGAGAAACGAAAATAATGAAATAATAACCATTTGAAGGACACATATTTGAGAAGTCTCTGGACCTTAAAAAAAAAGGCTTTCCATATTCGTTAGTCAAAAGAAAATGAGCCTTAAAATCCAATACACCCCATTTAATATAAGTGTTATGACTTGTGAGTTTTTTCTAACCCATTCTCTGGGCAAAAACCTTTAAAAATTAAAACTTAAAAAATTTCAAAACCTAAAAGAAGAAAAGCATTCCTAATGTCTAGCTTAATTTCTTTTCCACTCACTGGCTGTCCCCTCTTGGTTTTTCTAATTGGACGTGTGAAATGCTCTTGGAAAAGCATAGGAATACTTTTCAAAAGTGCAAAGATTTGCCACCTTTGTATTATTTACATTCACACTCTTTCCGTTTCTTTTTCTCTTTTTCTATCCCATTCCACACCCAGGGCAAAACGTACCTTCAGAGAAATTGTTAGAAGTTTTTAAATCTGACAAAAGAAAGCTTTCCATTCACAAGCTATCCTCAAAGGTGAAACTTGGACATTCCTGCTGCTGCCGAGTGCCAATGTGGTGAAAGTAAGCTTTGAATGAAGAAGAATTTACCATAAAAGTTGTGAGTTTTTAATGTTATGTTTCTCTAAACTACTATTTTTATTTCAGTTTTTGAACAATTTAAACTTGTAACTGCAGTTGTCACACATAGAAATCATCTAGGATGAAAATTCAGCTGGTCTCAACTCTTGTGGTGATGCCATTTTATTGGGTGTGCCTTTGTAACCACTTCCTTGTGGTTTCTGGACAATGTCTTGATGATCAGAAGTCTTTGCTGCTCCAATTTAAGAACAATTTCACATTCACAAACACAAATAGCAGCAGCCTGAAGTCGTGGAATGCAAGTGACGATTGTTGCTTTTGGTTGGGAGTAACCTGTGACATGGAGGGACATGTTACTTCTCTTTACCTCCTTGGAGAATCAATCTCTGGTGGATTTGACGATTCAAGTGCTCTTTCCAGTCTTCAACATATCCAGAACTTACAATTAAAAGACACACACTTGGCTGGAGCATTTCCACGCTTTGTTGGTAAATTGAGACACTTATCTGTATTGGTTCTCTCTAACTGTGGATTTAACGGAACAATTTCCAATTCACTGTCAAACCTAACAAAACTCAGTTACCTGGATTTGTCACATAACAAGTTCACCGGTCCAATGACATCATTTGGCATGCCTAGAAACCTTACCTATTTAGACCTTTCTGATAATGATCTAAGTGGTATAATTCCATCATCTCATTTTGAAGGAATGCACAATCTTGTCGTACTTGACTTGAGTGATAATTTTTTCACTGGGAGCATTCCTTTGTCCCTTTTTACACTCCCATCACTGCAACGAATTGGTCTCTCACACAATCAATTTTGTCAACTAGATGAAATCAGAAATGTGTCTTGTTCTATATTATATATCCTCGATTTAAGTAGAAATAATCTATCTGGGAGAATTCCTTCATTCTTTTTTAATCTCCCACAACTGCACTATCTTCAGCTTGACCACAATCAGTTCAGTCAGCTAGATGAATTCATAAATGTGTCTTCTTCTATATTAGACTCCCTCGATTTAAGTAGCAATAATCTATCGGGGTCTTTTCCAACATTTGTCCTCCAGTTCAGTACTCTCTCTGTCCTCAAACTTTCTTCAAACAAGTTCAATGGGTCAGTGCAGCTTAATAAGCTTTTTCATGTGCTTAAAAATTTAACTGAACTAGACCTTTCATACAACAACTTCTCAGTCAATATGAATGTTACAAATGTTGACCTATCTTCCATTCCTAGCATTACTGATCTATACTTGGCATCCTGCAACTTGAAAATATTTCCTAGTTTCTTGAGAAACCTGTCTGGATTAGCCTCTCTAGATATTTCAGATAACCAAATTCGAGGAACAGTGCCGAATTGGATATGGAAAACATATATTTATCTTAATATTTCTCACAATTTGTTGACTGAGTTGGAGGGACCTTTGCAGAATCTTACTTCCAGCTTGTCTGTCCTTGACCTTCATCAAAATAAACTTCAGGGGCCAATACCTGGGTTTCCTAAAGAAGCTAAGTATTTGGATTATTCAGGCAACAAGTTTAGCTCTTTTATCCCACGAGATATTGGTAATTACCTGTCTGGCACAAATTTTCTCTCTCTTTCAAACAATACTTTGTACGGCAATATCCCTGATTCCATCTGCAATGCTTCATTTTTACAAGTGCTTGATCTTTCCATGAATAACATTTCTGGAACAATTCCCTCGTGTTTAATGATGATGAGTGGAACTCTTGAGGTATTAAATTTGAAGAATAATAATCTCTCAGGCCCTATTCATGATACAATTCCAGCTTCCTGTGGTTTGTGGACTTTAAATCTTCATGGAAATCTATTAGATGGGCCAATTCCAAAATCTCTTGCCCATTGCGCAAAGTTAGAGGTAATGGACATTGGATCAAATCAAATAATTGATGGCTTTCCATGCTTTTTGAAGAAAATATCCACACTTCGAATCCTGGTTTTGCGGAGCAACAAATTTCAAGGTTCCCTAAGATGTTCAAAAGCCAATAATACTTGGGAAATGCTTCAAATTCTGGACATTGCTTTCAACAATTTTAGCGGCAAACTGCCAGGAAAATATTTCATGACTTGGAAAAGAAATGTAATGCATAATGAAGATGAAGTTGGATCAAAGTTCATAATGGAAGAAGTTTATTTACAAAGAAATTTCTATTATGAAGATAGAGTGATAATTATTAGCAAAGGTCTACAGATGGAGTTGGTTAAAATTTTGACAATCTTCACATCCATTGATTTCTCATCCAACCATTTTGAAGGACCTATACCAGAGGATTTAATGGATTTCAAAACCCTTTATGTCCTCAACTTGTCAAACAATGCTTTATTTGGTGAAATCCCATCTTCGATAGGTAATCTACAACAATTGGAATCCTTAGACCTTTCACAAAACCTTTTGAGTGGAGAAATTCCTATACAACTTACAAGTTTGTCATTCCTTTCTTATTTAAATCTCTCCTTCAATCAATTGGTGGGAAAGATCCCAACAGGTACCCAAATTCAGTCATTTTCAGCTTCTTCATTTGAAGGTAATAACAAGTTATATGGTCCTCCATTGACTAAAAAAGTAGATGGAAAACAGTCAAGGATGTTGCCACAACAAGAATGTGGAAGGTTAGCTTGTACAGTTGATTGGAATTTTATCAGTGTTGAACTGGGATTGGTTTTTGGCCATGGAATTGTTTTTGGTCCACTTTTAATTTGGAAGCGATGGAGAGTATGGTATTGGCAACTTATTCACAAAATTCTTTGCTGGATCTTCCCTCAGATGTATCTTGAATATGTAACTCAGAGAGGACAAACATATGCAACTTTAAGGTGGTGGCATTAGTGATTATCAACAAGTGTGCAAGTAAGTGAAGTTATGATGCAATCAACTTTCTTCATATTCCCTTTTTCCAAATTTAATAGTTGTTTTGATTTTAATAGAAACCCAAAACTATTGCACAATATATGAATTAGAACTTTGAAAATATATTTTATTATTTTTAATGAGTACCATTTGACAAAGTATTTTTTTCTATTCATAAATGACATCTTTTAAATTAATATTATTTTATATAGATAAAGAAAATTTTATTAAATTTATGTTTTTAAATTAGTAGTTTTCGATGTAGTTGTTTGAATTCTCTTGAGAAAAAAAAGTACATATTAATCTGTTTATAATGTATAAAAGAGCTAAGGCAAAAAAAATTATGGTATTGATATTTCATTGGCTTAATTAACATAGATCTTGCCACAACACTTTATCAAGTGTCATATTTTGTTCAATCTTTCACTTCCCTCTCCATGTAAGAGTTTAGCTACATCTCATTCAATCAATTTTTTTTTTCTTAATGTGTTGTCTATTGTTTTTCTTTCATTATGGTGCTTCGATTATTCCATTTAATGAATATATATCATTAGTTTATAACCTATTGTCGATCATTTAAGAATTATGTTGTTTCATTATCTCTGTGTGTTCCAAACTACAAAGGAAAATTAAAATGAGGGAAGATTCACTAGGATTGATGAGATCAAAGTTTTCCCTTCTCCCTCCTTTTGTATCATTTTTGGAAATTAAAATTAAAACGATAAAATTTGATAATATGAAATTAAAAACAAGTACTTATAAAAATAATGTTATATAAAGAAATATATTACATAAACATTCTTTAAAATTTTATAAAATTACACAAATATTATCGTTGTTTTCTATTTTTACACTAATTATTTTTAATTTTTTTAAAATATACACT
>JAMLFT010001993.1:0-27741 GCA_026544285.1 Pachyrhizus erosus | reverse complement strand
CGTTACGCTATAAGTAAATACTCGCGCGCTATCTCTGATGTTAATTAATTATAATAATAATAATAATGAAAAAAAAATGGGCGTTACAAAAACAATTAACTAGATTAGAAAATAAAACCCGTAATACAGAAATAGCAAGTAGTTCAAAAATTCCTGAAAAACCAGTATATAAGTTGTTTAATGTCCCACAAAAAGAATTAGAATCATTAAGATTAAGAAGTGATGTAGACATTAAAATAGACGAGTTAAAGAAAAAATTAGAAAGTTTAAATATAACATCAATCAACACTTTAGAAGTAAATAAGTTAAGATTTTCCAAACTTAGAAATTATTATCCTAGACCAACTGTAGAGGATGTGCAGTTTGAGGAAAGAGGAGATTTAGTACAAAACGCCTTCTCAGGAAGTGCAATATGTGAATGGAATCTAGATGGTTTAAGTAAACAAGCCATCCTAGATCTAACATGCTAAATGACTATGGCAACAACTGCTCATAAAGAAAAAGGGTGTGGAGATAAAGTTGCAGCCATTACTATAATACAAGGGTTTGCTGGCCAACTAAAAGGATGGTGGGATAACCTTTGTACAAAACAAGACAAACTAGCTATAATCAATAGTGTAAAACCTGAGACAAATGAAAAAGATGTCGTGTCGATATTAATATATTCAATATTACAAAATTTCATGGGAGATCCCAATATATTTATAGAAAGGACAATAAGCCAACTAGCTAACCTATATTGCCCAATCATGAGTGATTATAGATGGTATAAAGATAATTTTTGGTCAAAAGTAAGATTAAGAGAAGACGAATTTCCAGGATTCTGGAAAGAAAGGTTCTTTGCAGGTCTTCCAAAACTATTTTCAAAAAAAGTAAAATTAAACCTAGAAAGACATTATGAGAAACCAATTCAATATGAAAGATTAACATATGGTCAAATACATAATATAGTGGTAGAAACTGGCATACAAGTATGCATAGATTTTAAATTACCAAACAAACTTAGAAAAGAAGGGATGATTAATAAAAAAGAGATAGGAACATTTTGCCAACAATATGGTATGGAAATCATTAGAGCACCTAGTGCAAAAAGAAAGAAGATAATAAGAAAACAAAATAAAATAGAAAGAAAATCATATAGAAAACCTTTTACAAAGAATAAACCAGATTACCAACCAAAAGAAAATAAACAAGTTAAAAAGAACACCTTTAAAAATAAAAAGATAAATAATACCTGCTAAAAGTGTGGAAAAGCGGGACATTATGCTAATAATTGTAGAATAGCCAAAAAGATAAACCAAATAGAAGATGAAAAGCTGAGAGAAACTTTGCTTAATATTTTGATTAATTCAAATAAAGAAACGTTTGAGTCTGAAAAAGAATTAAGTAGTGAATTAGAATTAGAACAATTAGAAAATGAAACTTCTAGTGATGAATCATTAAGCCAATATGAAGAAGAATACTGCCTAGGTCAAAGACTGTGCAGTTGTGAAAATTGTAAAACAATAAACTTGTTAACCAAAGAACAAATTGCAACATTAATTTCTATAATAGACAAATTAGAAGACTCTCCTATAAGAGATGAATTTTTAGCACAATTAAGCGAATTAGTTCAAAAATTTGAAGAAGTAAAAAACCCAATAGAACCTATTAGTATGAAAGAAATCTATAACAAATTTAAAGGCTCAAGTCAACATGTTACTATAAAAGATTTATAAGAAGAAATTAAAACTTTAAAACAAGAAATTCAAATATTAAAAGAAAATGATATATCTTTAGAATATAGATTATTGGGACTAGAAGGAAAAGAAATTATTAGAGAACAAACTAATAATTTAATTATACCAGAAGAATATACTGAAACCTCAAAATCTAAAAAAAATTATATAAATGTATTAAGTCTTATAACTACTCATAAATGGCACACAGAAATTACACTAGTAATAAAAAATGAAACCTTTAAAATTATTGCTCTAATAGATTCAGGGGCAAACATAAATTGTATACAAGAAGGATTAATTTCAACACAATATTATGAAAAAACAAAAGAAAAAGTATCTAGTGCAAATGGATCTAAAATGAGTATACAATATAAATTATCAAATGTTAAAATATGCAAAGAAAAAATATGTTACCATACGTCTTTAGTATTAATAAAAAATATGAACACTCCTATGATATTAGGAACTCCCTTCCTAACTTTATTATATCCCTTTCAGGTAACTGAAAGAGGATTAGAAACCCAAGCTTTAGGAAAAACTATAATTTTTGAATTTATAAGACCTCCTAGAGCTAGAGAATTAAATCTATTAAAAGAATAATCAATATATGAAAATAAGAAAAATATACAAATTTATTAAATAAAGAAATAAAGTTTAAAAGAATAGAGGAACAAGTTAATACACCTAACCTGCAAAAGATTATAAAAGGATATGAAAAACCTTTAAAAAAGAAATATGTGAAACAAATCCCACTGCCTTCTGGCATAGAAAAAAATATACCATCTCTTTACCATATATAGATAATTTTAATGAAAAACTTATACCAACAAAAGCGAGACCTATTCAAATGAATAAACAATATTTAGAATATTCTCAAAAAGAAATACAAGAATATTTAGAAAAAAGACTAATTATACCCTCAAAGTCTCCTTGGAGTTGTACAGGGTTTTATGTTATGAAAGCCTTCGATGTAGAAAGAGGAGCACCCAAATTAGTAATAAATTATAAACCATTGAATAAAGTATTAAAATGGATAAGATATTCATTACCTAATAAAATAGATATAATAAAAAGAATTCACAATGCAACAATATTTTCTAAATTTGATATGAAATCAGGATATTATAAAATATCTGTAGAAGAGAAAGACAAATATAAAACAACCTTTGTAGTGCCTTTTGGACATTATGAATGGAATGTAATGCCTCAAGGACTAAAAAATGCCCCTAGTGATTTTCAAAACATTATGAATGATATATTTTATCCTTACATGAAATTCTCAATAGTTTATTTAGATGATGTTTTAATATTTTCAAAAAATATTAATGACCATAAAGAACATTTTTAGATAAGTTTATAACAATTATAAAAGAAAATGGGTTAGTAGTATCTGAAAAGAAAATTAAAATATTTCAAACAAAAATAAGATTCTTAGGATATGAAATTTACCAAAATACCATAACCCCAATACAAAGATCATTAGAATTTGCATCAAGATTTCCAGACGAGATTAAAGAAAAAACTCAATTATAAAGATTTTTAGGATGCGTAAATTATGTAGCAGACTTTATACCTAATATTAGAATTATTTGTGCACCCTTATGTTCCAGATTAAGAAAAAAATCCTCCAATATGGACTACAGAAATGACTTAAACCGTACCAAAAATAAAACAAATAGTAAAAACCCTTCCGTGTCTAGGAATCCCAGACCTTGAAGCCTTTCTTATAATATAAACAGATGCATCCACAAAAGGGTATAGGGGTATTTTAAAACAAAAACTTTCATCAAATTCAAAAGAACAAATTGTGCGATATTATTCAGGTATTTGGCATCCTGCCCAACAAAAATATTCTACTATAAAACAAGAAATACTTTCAATAGTTCTATGTTTACAAAAATTTCAAGATGATTTGTTTAACAAATGTTTTTTAATAATAACTTATTGTAAAGCTGCTCCTAGCATTTTAACTAAAGATGTTCAAAACTTAGTTTCAAAACATATTTTTGCTAGGTGGCAATCTTTATTATCTTGCTTTGAGTTTGAAATTGAGCATATTAAAGGAAAAAAAATAATATTTTACCAGATTTTCTAACTAGAGAATTCTTACAGGGTTCAAATTAAGGATGAGTGCCAAAAAAGATGACTATGGCCCCCCACTGGGTCTAAAAAATCTTCTGATTCAAAAAATAAAAAAGAACAATATGGTTCTCCATTAGAACTGTATAAAGCTCCTACAATATCATTAGCCAATATAACTCCTCCTACAATATCATTAAGACAATCCTTTCGACCTATGACTTCAAAGCCTACCTATTCATTAGCAGAAATTGTAAAATCTTCCTTTCCAAAATCTACGATATCTCATAACAAATTTATCCCTTTATACCATACCAACATTTTAGTAACACCCAGAGATTTGACCAAAGAATCCTCTTTCTCAAACCTAATTTCATCACCTCCATCCAATATTACCAATGAATATTTTTATAAACCTAGTAGTTATTTTATGATACCTTTAGAAAAAGAATGGGCATCAACTCCTCCTAAATCAATGCCCTTAAAGATTTTCCCTCCAGACTTTCATTATCTTCCCACAGATCCATCCAAAACACATATATTTTATGAGTTTATATTGATTGATACAAACTCTGTAGAAATCAATCATACCAGAGACAATGAAGGAAATATACAATTTTCCAAAATGAAAATTTTGCAAGTATTATCTCCTTCAGATTGGAAACAACCATTATATAAACGCTTGGACCAATACATTATTGGTAAAACCAGATACCCATTCTTGGTTTATTTGGTTTAAGAAAGGAATCTCTTTAAAGTTTCCAAAATGGTTTCTCAAGTGGTTTCTTGACAATGGTCCTCTACCATCAATCTTTCCTCAAGAAGTTCATGATGTGTATACTTACCCCAAACAAAATGCTACCTTCACAAATGAGTATAAGCTTATTTCTTTTATAGCCTCACAAGCTATAACATGGTTTATGGCATGAGATTACAAAAAAACTTTTCTGAGAACCCAATTGTAAAATTCACTTCTATAAAATAAGTTGTTTTTCAACCATCTTCTGCTTATCAAATGACTTCTATTCTGTTTGTAAGTTTTTCGATTATATTACAACTTTTTATTATCTTTATGTTATTTCTATCATTTCTATTATATATTTACAAGATTTATGCGATCCTGTTCAGATTGGTATTAGAGCCAGGTTTGTCTTTGTTTTAATTATATTATTTTCATTATTTTCCTTATTAGATTTTCTATTTGATTTTCTTTTGGGGGTGTATAAATGGTAGAAATACTAAACATGAGTCCTCACCCAGCCATAAACATAACCAAATCTTTTGGGGGGTATTATTATTATTATTATTTTCCTTATTTAGGTAGATAATAGTAACTACAACAACAACAACAACAATAACAACAACAACACCAACAACAACAACAACAACAACAATAATAATAATAATAATAATAATAATAATAATAATAACAATAATAATAATAACAATAATAATAATAATAATAATAATAATAATAATAACAACAATAATAATAATAACAATAATAATAATCACATTCCCACAAAAGTTTATATTTTACCTATGTTTCTCATGAGACTTTTAAAATTGTGGAACTAATTAGGTTGGAACGATAACACCTAAAATTAGACAACTGTAAAAATATTTGGTCTTATTCTATCAAGTTTTTTTTTTACACGAACTAAATAAAGACAAAACATAAATAATGCTAAAATTTAGCAAGTATAAGGTGTTCAATTTCACTTATGTCCCACTTAAGGTACAAGGTATCATTTGCTAAGATATTTGGTATCGTTTGCTTTAAGGTGTAGGATATTGCCCTTAGTCTACCTCAACCAGTCCCATCATTAATTTTTATTAAGAACTGTATATTAAGAATTGTAGAGAAAACAAAAAGGAATGAAATCAAATGTATTTGAAAGCAAACACATAATTGTAGAGGACCACAAAAGGGTTTCAACGAGCTCATTCCAAATTAGCACCAATTTTTATTTCATCGCAGAACAATTTATAAACAAGAATTTAGTATTTTTTTTAAGCATATTTTTAAGGTTTTATTACTTTTTTGTTTCTATGGTTACAAGAAATTTTTATTTTATATCTATAGTTTAAAATGTCTTATTTTGGTCCTTATAATAGTAAAAACTTTTTATTTAGTACATATAATTTAAAATGTCTCATTCTGATTTTTATAGTTACAGTTTTTTAATAATTTTGATATCTCTACTATCTAAAATTGTCTAATGTTATTACATACAATTGTTTTAAAACCATTATAGAATTCAAGTTGTCTAAATTTTTTTATGATTTTTTACTGTCTGTTTTAATTTTATAACAATTTTAAAGAATTTGATTATAAAAATGTTAGATAATTTTAGATAATAAGAAAGGATTTAAAAATTGTAACTATAGAGGCTAAAATGGAATGCTTTAATTATTGGTATTAAAATGAAAAGTTCTTGTAACTATACGGAGTAAAATGAGATATTTTAAATTATAAGTACTAAAATGGAAAAATATTGTAAATAAGGACCAAAAAAGTAATCAAACTTATTTTTAAACTTCCAACTTCTTTTATACTAATGGAGATTAGGGGATTAAGAAAGACCGAATTTGGACTTCTATGAGACTTATAAAAATAGAGAAAACAATACAAAGATATGGTTCAAGCCTTACATATGTCAATTTAACTCTAATAGTAGGTAAAGTAAATTTATCATTACACCAAAGCATACCTAACATAAATAACTACAAAAGGTTGTAGTCTAATTCCTGAAAGGCTGGTCAGGACAAAATTTGTCAATGAATCCAACAAATACAAATAATCCCATTTCAAGTGTGTCATATTACCCAATGAATCCTAATACTCAAGGCTTATTATAGAGTGAACTTAGGTTATTTAGAATAGGGTTAAGACATGATATGAGAATGACAGGTTATGTTGTCGTGATTTCAACAAGTCTCAAATTTGCACATTGCAGGTATATGCACTGGACTCTACATAATTGTTAATTTTGACATGTCAACTTATAAAAGTCAGTATAGTTTGTAGAGATGCCGAAATAGGGTGAGATCAAAAGAATTTGAGAGGTAAGATTTAACTTTATTATTGGTAAAATTGCAAACTAATATCCATACTAGAGCAATTATACTACAAATACAAAGACTAGCTGAAATTAACAAATTTCCCTTAAGATCTTATAACATAACATTGTGTATTCTTCTAATTAGCATAAGCAAGACTTCTAATGATTTAATGGCATATTTAAACACAATATTATAGGTTCTAAACTTGTGGGTTAACATGAGAATCATCAAATTATAGGCTTCATAATTTAAAGTCACAACTTATACCATCCAAACAATTATACAATAAAACTTGGCACATAAGCACCTTGTCACCTTCACAACACATCCAAATTCAATTAACAATTTGACACTTAACTAAAAACATGAAAATCATAATTATACTCCAAGGTCCAATTCGGTCAATAAATAACAAGATAATAACAATGTTCAATTTCATCATATGCATGGATATAAAGACATTAAGAAAAACCATGTTACTTGACTTTCAATTGTGGCATGTAGAGTAGCTCTAGAAGCTACCCTGCCCCATAGTTGTGGAATTGTATGGAAATCAATTACACAATTGTCACAAGAACTAAACAATTTAAAAACACTCAACAAGTTACAAACTCATACTTTGATATTGGAAGCCATAGGTTGTTGGAAACAAGGTGCTTACAACAAGCATTGAAATCCACTTATAATGAATCATCTCACACACCCCTTACCTAAGTTGGTGAAGGGTTCACTAAGTTGGGTTTGAGGCTTCTTCTATACGGAGAAAAGGTTCAAATATTTAGGTTCATTATGTCTCACTTAATTTTATGGAGAGTATTCAGATTAAGGTGTAAGAGTTGTTCATTAGAGTGAAACATACAACAACAAATATTAAGGTAGAAAGGAATAAGAAAAGTCATTGTTATTTTCACATACTACTAGACTGGTAATTTTTGGATTACAACTGCAGATTTGTTCATTGTTGGATCAAATTGATTTTTGGACATAAGGTTTAGAGCACATCATGCTACATTTTGAAGGGTTGGATCATTGAAACAAAGTCTAGAGAGGGAGAAAATTGATTTACAATATTTGCTCTATATTTGAGATTTTTTATCTTCTTATTTCTTGTATGTATGCTTTGGTGTTTAGTTTGTTTTGATTGTTTGTAGGCACATTTTGTGCACTTGATAGAGACCTTCTTAGAACTTTTTCTATTATTATAGTGGAGTTTTTCTTTGGTATAGAGTATCCATGTTTTTACCCTTACTTCGAGGGAGTTTTCATGTTAAAATATTGTATGTTCTTTGTGTTTTTGTGATTTTGTTTTTGCTCTATTTTATTGGTGTTTCTTATATATTCTTGCAAGTTTTGAGGAATATCTTTTGACTGCTTGTTTCTTTATTATTGATTTTCTATTATTGTGTTGACATTCCCCCATTAGAGTGACATAAGAACATTTTGATTAAGGGTGTTTTTTTTAATTGCTTGAATGATGGAAGCATAAATGAATATGTTCTCTTTGAATGGAGCAAACTATCATTTTTGGAAAAGCAAAATGAAGGACTTGTTATTTGTGAAAAATATGCATTTTCCTATCTTTGGTACATGAAAGTCGAATTCTATATCTAAAGAAGAATGAGGCTTTAAACATGAACATGTGTGTGGCTTTATCAAGCACTTTGTAGATGAACCTATCCATAATCTTATTCATTAGGAGACACATGTGAGAACCTTGTGGAAAATGCTCAAATCCTTTTATGCTTGTAAATTAAGGAGCAATAAATTATACTTATTAAAGATTTTATAGAATTGAAGTATAAGGATGAAACTTCCCTTACATAACACTTAGGTGAATTTTAGGGGTGTTTTGATCAATTGTTAGTTACAGGTATTAGATTTGATTATTATGTGTCAGGATTATTCCTATTAATAACTTTACCTGATTCTTGGTAGACATTTTGAGTTTCCATTATTAGTGTTGCCGCTAGTAATATTGTTCCTTTGCAAATGATAAAGAATAATGCTCTCGATGAGGAAAAGAGAAGGAAGACATAAGGTACTTCATCTCAATTAGAGGTTTTTGTTATTGAAACTAGAGGAAAAAGTCAAAAGAAAGAATCAAAGGGTGATAGAGAGAAAAGTAGGATCAAGTCCATGTCTTGATATAAGAATGTGAATTTCATTATTGTCACAAAATAGGACACATTTTGAAGAACTATTTTCTTTGGAAGAAAGAGAGTAAATATAAAAAGAACAAGTAGAGAGAAAGGGATCGTGATGATGGTAATCAGGTGACTACTACTACTATGGATGATCTTATTATTATTCGTGCCCTTGATTTAGTTAATCTTGTATCTAGTGATAGCATGAAAATAATTTATAGTGATGTTACAATGTATGTTACTGCTAGGAAAATGTTTTTCACATTGTACACTCTAAATGACTTTGGCGATTTGAAGATGGTTAATGATGGTGTGTCCAAGGTAACTGTTGTTGGTGATGTTTGCTTGCAAACCAACATGGAAATACATTTGTTGCTTAGAGGAGTCAAGCTTGCTCCAAATGTTTGTTTTATGTAGGTGTTTGATGATGGTGGTGGTTATGATAACCACTTTGGTTCTAGAAAGTGGAAATTCACTATAGGCAACTTCGTTGTGGCCAAAGGAGAAATTATTTCTAAGTTGTACTGGACTAAAGCTTTGGTTGTTAATGATAGTGTGAATGCTATAGATATGGAGGCATCTTTGTGGCATTGAAGACTTAATCATATTAGTGAAAACGAGATGAATTGTTTAGCCAAAAAAGGATGTATTTCTAGGATTGAAGAATGTAGAGTTGAATAGGTTTTCTCATTGTATGGTTGGTAAACAAACCAAAGTATCCTTCAAGAAGCATCCTTTCTTTAGGAAATCTAAGTTGCTTGAATTGGTGCATTCATATATTATTGGACCTTTAAAGGTAAAATTCTTTAATGGTGCACTTTATTTTGTTACCTTTATTGATGATTGTTTTAGGAAACTTTGGGTCTATGCTTTAAAGAAAAAAGACCAAATGTTAGAGAAGTTATAGGAGTTTCATGCTTTGGTTGAGAGACAATCAAGAAAGAAGTTGAAATATATTCATATTAATAATGGTGGTGAGTATTGTGGATCATATGATGTCTACTATAAGCAACAAGATATTGCATACAAGAAGACTTCTCCTAAAACTCCTTAATTGAATAATTTGGTAAGAGGATGAATAGGACTTTAATTGAGAGAATGAGATGTAGGCTCTTTGAAGTTAAGTTGTCGAAGCATTTTTAGGGTGAGGCACTATACATGACGATTCATGTTATCAATCTTAGTCTTGATGTTTCTTTGAACAGAGAGGTATTAAACAAAATTTGGTTTGACAAGAACATCAAGTATGGCAACTTAAGAGTCTTTTGTTGCAAGGCATTTGTGCATGTTCCAAGGGATGAAAAATTTAAGTTAGATGTAAAGTCACGGTAATATATCTTCATTGGTTATGATGAAGGTGAATTTTGCTACATGTTCTATGTTCTTGTTAAGAAAAAACTTGTTAGAAGACGTGATGTAAGGTTCATGGAAGACGAAATCATTGAAGACATTAGTAAGGTGGAGAAGTCTACATTCACGAAATACAATGACATGGCTGATGTTGAACGAATTAGAATGCCTCTTCAGAATCTAAATATTGATGTTCAAAATGATGAGCAACATGATTTTGTTGGTGACCACTAACCTAGAGATGAGAGGGATGTTCCTATTGATGATGATGTAGAGGAAAGTGAGATGTCACAAGATGAGAATCTTTGTGATGCTCCCAAGCCACCTCAAGTTCAACTTAGGAGGTTTATCAAAGAGAGACAATCACCTACTAGGTATTCACCTAATGAGTATGTGATGCTAATAGATGAAGGAGAACCTAAGTGCTTTCAAGAGGCCATGGAGAATAAAGAAAAGAAAAAATGATTGGATGCAATAAAGTATGAGATGAAATTCTTACATGATAGTCATACTTTTGATTTGGTGAAGTTGCTTAAAGACAAGAGAGCTTTAGACTATTTTCCTTAATGATGATTTGGAGGAAGAGATCTACATGAAACAACCTAATGACTTTCATATTCAAGGCAAGAAAGAATATGTGCGTAGGCTAAGAAAAAGCCTATATGCTTTGAAGCAGACTCTAAGGCAATGTTACAAGAAGTTGGAGCTTGTGTATAAGCAAAGCTACAAGAAGACTACTTTTGACCATTATGTCTTTATTAAAAAGT
This sequence comes from Pachyrhizus erosus, assembly GCA_026544285.1. NCBI lineage: Eukaryota > Viridiplantae > Streptophyta > Magnoliopsida > Fabales > Fabaceae > Pachyrhizus > Pachyrhizus erosus. The sequence continues at coordinate 16,614 of JAMLFT010001993.1, read as the reverse complement.
TTTCTGATGATGATTTCATTATCCTATCACTGTATGTTGATAATATGCTTATTGTTGAAAAAAATGTTTCCAAGATTGATAGGTTGAAGAAGTAATTGGGCAAATCATTTGCCATGAAGGACATGAGAGTTGCTAAATATTACATTACAAGAGTGTTGTAGAGATTCTAGATCAAAAAAAGGCTAAGGTGGTAAGCATTCATCTTACTACTCATTTTAAGTTGAATTCTAAACAAGGTCAATCAAATGAAACAGAGAAATTAAATATACGTGTTTTTTATGCATCTAAGGTGGCTAGTTTGATGTATACAATGGTGTGCATAAGACTAGATATAACACATGTTGTTGGTAAGGACAGTAAATTTCTATCAAACCTAGGTAGAAAGCATTGGAGTGTTGTCAATTGAATTTTTGAGATACCTTTGTGGTACTATTGACATGAGATGTTGTTTTGGTGGTGATAAACCTACTTTGGTAGGATACTCAAACTTAGATATGACTAGTGACATTGATTCCAAGAAGTCCACTTTGGACTGTTTGATTAAATTTGTAGAGAGAGTTGTGACTTGACAATCTAGGTTGTAGAGGTGTGTAACCTTGTTTACTATAGAGACAAATTTGATTGTCATTACTAAAAGCATGTAAGGAGTTATTATGAGTGAAAAAATTCTTACAAGAGCTTGGTTTTGTTCAAGAGAAATATCTATTATTTGTAGATAGTTAGAGTGCTATTCATCTTGGTAAACATTGAACTTTTTATTTTGGGTTCAAAATATTGATGTGAGGTATCATTAGATACGAGATGCTTTGGATATTATGTTGTTGGAGTTGGAAAAAATTCATGCTAATGATAAAGATGCTGATATGATGACTAAGGTATTATCAAGAGAAAAGTTTGAAGCTTGTTGTGAGATTGTTGGTTTGACAGTCACCTCCACATAGTCGTGAGGGGGAGATTTGTTGGGTTTTAGGTTCCCTTTCTATGTGGAGAAAAAAAAATCCAAATATGTAGATCCATTATGACTCAGATTAGGGTGAGATAGGTTCGTTAGAGTGAAACATACAATAGCAAATAGTAAGAAATAAAAGAAGAAGAAAAGTCATTATTATTTTTTCATACCCACCTAATCGGTTATTTTTGGATAATAACTATGAATTTGTTTACTGTTGGATCAAACTAATTTTTTGACAAGGTTCAAAACATGTGACATTTCATTTTAAAGGGTTGGATCATCGAGGAAAAGTTTGTAGAAGGAGAAAAATTCTTCATAATATTTGCTCTGTATTTGAAGTTTTTTTATCTTTTTGTTTCTTATTTGTAAACATTGGTGCTTAGTTTACTTTGGCTATTTGTAGACACATTTTGCACACTTGGTAAAGATCTTGTATTTTTTGTTGATCATAGTGGAATTTTTCTTTGGTTTTGACGACTCATGGTTTTTATCCTTTCTTTGAGAGATTTTTCATGTTAATATATTATGTGTTCTTTATGTCTTCGTAATTTTATTTTTGCTCTATTTTATTGGTGATCCTCATAGATTCTTACAACTTTTTGAAGAATATTTTTTCGCTGCTTATTGTTCTATTCTTGAGTTTCTATTATTGTGTTAGTATTTCCCATCACACTAATGATTTTTCAGGATCCTTTCAAACTATGCACACAGTTTACTCTTTATACTTGTGAATAGTGTAACTTTTAACATAGATGACCGATCAATGCAAAAAGGAGAATACCATGACATGCAAAGCAAAAATGGGTGATTAACTCAAGCTTGGGCATGGCTAGCTCTCGCATGCAGGGAGGAAAATGTGAATTTTGGATAGATAGAAACACTAGCCATGATGGGTTTTGCATGTAAGGAAGAAGGAATTTGGAAGAAGGTTGTATCGTGGACGACTGTGAGCAACGAGAGAAAAGTCTTGGTTTTTGAATGGGTTTAGATAAAGGGCCATGAGATTTTTGTTGAATGAGGGAAATGAGCTGTTACATGATTTAAGGATGGTAATGTGGGTTCTTGAAGGGTATATATGCGTGTTGTGCTGCAAACCGGGGTTAAAACATGTACGTTTTTGGTTGGCTTGGCCTAAGAGAAATTGAGAAAGTTTTTAATGTGCATCTGTATAGGTGTGTGTTCGTGAGGTTTAGGCTAGCATGGTGAAAATAAACGAGTGTATGACATATGTTTGTGTAGGTGGAGTTATAAGGTGGTGCATGTAGATGGTAAGCATGAGAGGAAAAAAAGAGTAGGTGATAACATGAAAATAATTAAGAGTAAAGAAATTTTATGGTAATAGGATATCAACATTTAATTTTGGAATGCAAAGATAGTAACTTAAAGTATTAGGAATAGTTATAACAATTGATACTTGAGAGGGAGTCAATGAAACAAGTTATGAAAATTGTTATAGCAACAATTTATGATTTAGGATTTAATTTAGTATTATTTATGAAATTAAAAATAATTTAAATTGACTAATAATCTCACTGTAGCCATTAAATAATTTTAAAGAAGTGACGAGATTAAACAATGATGTTATTACGGCCAATTTAATAAAATTGAGTGACTTTAAAAAGGTTTCGGAAACATTGAAATTTATCATAATTAGTTAGTGATCCAGATCACTAACTATAATTATATGCATGGCCTGCACGTGTATAAAACCTGTACAGTAACGTATATTTATAATAAATCTTAAATGATAATAATAATAATAATAATAATAAAACACTTGATCGAGCAAGAGCTTAATTTTAATAAAATTCTATTTACTCTCATACTCAATCTAAAAGAAAGTAGCTATATTAATTAATAGATTGTAATTACATGCTTTAATTTAATAAAATACTTGTAGCATGATTCCCCCTTCTTCGGAAACTAAAATTTAATCAATGTAAGTTAATATAATAAATATAGTTATAAGTTGGCATGGTATTCTTTTGAATTATAAGAAACATAATATTAATTGACTAATTTAAAACTTAAATCATTTAAAAACTAAGTATATTTTTCCTAAATCATGAAATTATCTCTGCGTATGCCAATCTAAAAAGAGAGTCTTAATAAAATAGCTCTTATAATTAAGCACAATACTTTAATATTGGAAGATAAACAAAATATTTCACGAACTTTTTTTGGTAGTTCTCGAATATATGGTTGATCATTTTTGTAAGGATACTGAAAATAAAAGCAAATGCATGTATGCATCTATACCGGCTTGTACATGTATAGGCTAAGGCAGCATAGAAGTTTTTGTCCCTTGGCAAGCACTGAGTACTTGATAGATTCTCTTTCTGGAATTCAAATTTTTTGGATGTTACAAGAAGTTATGTGATATGTCATCCTTTCATCAAAGAAGGCTTTAAACGAAGTGTTTATAAACTCTTCTTCGTGATAACTCCTTACAAAATTAATGTTAGAACTTTTTTTTTTCATTTTAAACCTTTTTATAGGAAATTTTGAAGGCTTCAAAGATTCATCCTTTGGGGTATCGAACAAATCCTATATGAATTTAGAGTAGTCAGTCACTATCACAAAACTACATCTCTTCTATCCTAGATCTAAGAGTCTTGGTAGGATCAAAGAGATCTATGTGTAGTGGTTGATATTATGCTTTTAGAGGGAAAACTAGATTTGGTTTGCTTTTCCTTATCATATATATCTCACATATCTTATTTTTCTCACAACTTATTTTGAGTAATTCTTTGACCAGTATTGTCAGTTTAGATAAAGTATATTGCATAATAGAATAAAATGGGATGATAAAATATCAATATATTTTTTAATTATATGAAATTTTGTTGACTTAAAATATATTATATAAGAATTTTAAATTTAACTGTTGAATTAATAAAAATTTTCAATAAAGGTTAATACATCTAATTGAATTTTCTAGTCATATTAGCTGTGACTTGGATTTGATTCTCTATTTTCTCCTACTAGTAGACAATATATGTAAATTTTATCATAAATTCTCGTTGAGGTTGATGATCTTACCTTGTAAGGAAGTATGTTTTCTGTAAGAAAGAAAAAAGAATTAATAAAAAATAATTTTTTGTACGAAAGAAAAAAGATTAATAAAAAACAATTTTTTAAGTAAAGTTATTGGATGTCATTTTACAAAACTTGATACCTATCGTCAATTATTCTTATCCAGCCTCTAAAAATAATAGAGATCTTCAAATAAATTTCGTAAAAGTTTTATTTTTTTTATGTGATGAAGTTGATTTTTTTAAGATAATTAATAAACTAGTTCTTAAAATAACTTTTTTTTATAGATAAGAATCAAAGATATGAATTAGAAGTTTAAATAACTCACATACCACTCAACTGAATTAGATTTTTTTATATAGTTTTTAAAATGCCTTGTTAAGAAGAAAGAAAACAAATTGTTCCTTAAAAATTTAGCTTGTCTCGTGGTCCTCTGGTGACTAAAATTTGATGAATATTGCGGAGATTAATTTGCACTACACATAAGCATCAATTAATTGGAAATGACTTTAAAAGTAGTAAAGGATCATGGAACATTTAAGAATGGGATGATGATCCATTTTAATGTTTTGGTAACGAAAAAGCTTAAGAAGGTAAAATCGCTTTATTCAAGATTCATTTAATCCACCGAATCCAAAAGAACAAAATGATGAACATATGGCCTTTTTAATCCCAGTAATTAATTATGCTAACCTACTTTACCTACGAGTTGGTTTCTTAAACACTATCTAACTTTCCTTCATAATTTTGAACGTGTACAATATTTTTTAAAACTATTTATATTTATTTTTAAAGATAATATAATATATTAGTTTCATTAAACTAAGCTAAATAGTTCACTAAAAAGTTGAAGTTAAATGGACTAATTTGGCGCAATCTCGTATTTCTTCACCAACCAACAACCACCTGAAGTTTTCTGTTGGTTATACCATCCAAGAAATTCTGAGAAAGAACCCTCAGTTGGCTTCTTAGACTTAATAAATGAAATGGTTGACCAATTTCACTATCCTTATCTATATAATAACCCATTCCTCTCCCTAATAATCTGCACCACCATCATCACCTATCATTTTCTCACTTTGGTAAGTGCTTATTAATTGCACAATGGCCTCAGAAAATGGAGAGAAAGTGGAGCTTGGTCTGAATGCAGTTCCTGAGACAAAGCCAAAGAAGGATTGGGTTCTTTTGTCCCTCAGAGTGGTTTCATTTTTGGCCACTGCAGCTGCAACATTTGTGATGGTCCTCAACAAACAAACCAAAAGCTTTGTAGTTGCCACCGTTGGTAGCACCCCAGTAACAGCTACTATTGCAGCAAAGTTTAACCAAACTCCAGCTTTTGTGTAAGTTTTCAATTATAAATTAACCTATGATTACTTTTTTTCTTTATCTCATGTTTTAATTAGATTCGAAATATTTTGCATATATACCTTTTTTATCCTGACATCCTTGGTTGGATGATGTAGGTTCTTTATAATAGCCAATGGAAATGCCAGTCTGCATAACTTGGTGATGATTGCAATTGATATATTAGGACCCCAATATGATTACAAAGGACTCCGGCTTGCATTGATTGCAATATTTGACATGGTACTGAATGATATTATTGTTACATTTATTATTATTATTATTAATATTTTTTTTTTATTATTATTAAGTATTGAAAAGATTCTTTATAATTTCAAGAGCAATTTTATATAATCTACTTTATTTGATAAATTTTAATAGACATTTTGCATTGATATCCAATTCTTTGATTGAGAGTTCTTTTAAGTAAACCAAGGCTATAAATTCATATAATTTTTTTATTCATAAATTCATATAGTTTAAAACTGCTTCGTATAGATTATTGGTATACTTCATAACTTTTTTCCTAAAATACAAATTTTACAAAAATCAAAATACTATATTATACGATATCGTTTCTAATTACGATTATAGATGCATGTCAAATTTTAGATAAATTAAATATTCACAAATATAATCTAACAAAAAAAATATTAACAAATAGTATATAACTTTATAATTAACATTTATTTATATTTTTTAAAATATATACTATATATAATACATTAAAATAAGATTAATTGATAAAATAATTTTTTAAATTGTACAAAACTTTGTAAACTCAATCTATTTATAATAGGAATTCTTAATCTGACAATTAGATTAATGCTAATGTCTATGAATATATCAAGAGATATAATTTAATGAATCAAACAATTTGCATGAATTATTATAAAATTTTCATATTTGAGTTCAATTATTATAAAAAATATGTTTATAAATATTATTAAGTTAAACAAAAGTTAATTATTCTTAGAATAATTGGATCTCTTTCCATCATTATCATTATTTACCGTTAGCCTTACATAATGTTTGTCACTTAAATTACTAGCTAGGTAGTGTATGAAAACTGATAATTGCTAATAATTTTGGGTGAAGATGACAATGGCTCTGGCATCAGCTGGAGATAGTGCAGCAACATTCTTGTCTGAATTGGGAAGGAATGGTAATTCACATGCAAGGTGGGATAAGATCTGTGACAAATTCGAAAGCTATTGCACTCGTGGTGGTGCTGCCCTTATTGCCTCTTTCGTTGGCTTCATTCTCCTCCTCATTATTTCAGTCATGTCCATTATTAAGCTGCTCAAGCCAAATCGCATTAGCCACGCTTCTCCATAAGAACACATCAAATCATAGTTATACAACAAATGTTTTTCTTGCTCATACTATTTTCTATGTTGGTGGTGTAGACACATAAATAAACATGTCGGTCTTATACAACTTTTTCTCTTTTGTATCCTATGTCTTTGGTGCCCCAGTTTTAAATCTTTTGAAAAACATGAGATCTTTCTATATGATGGTTGCAATGAAATTCCTCTTCTTGGTTAGTAGTTTCTTTTTCACAATTTAAATGAAGATATATAATAAATCGGATAAGCGCTGCTATGCATGCGAAATAAATAAATGTGTATGTATAATTTATTGAAATTAAGATGGAGTATTAATTAGGAGACAGTAAAAAATTGTCTTGTTTTAAAAGTAAAAAGGGATAAAATCGAAAAAAATAATTTGTGCAGCTTTTACTATTTAAGTTATACATTACTTCTATTAGCATATTAAATTAAAGCTTTTATATGCCAACAAGCAGCTGGTTTTGAGTGTTGATGGGCTCATGTCTCTTAAAGAAGTAGTTAGAGGTTTGAATTCTTTTTTGGCAGATAGAGGTTTGAATCCTGACTCTTGCATATATGAAAAACAAAATAGTTTAGAGAAGAAAACCTATCCTTGAGTGCTTTCAAATTCTTAAAAGATATTATTACTCTTGATGAACCATTAAGGACACTCTTTGTAATCACATGCACAAACAAATTTAAGTTTTTGTATTAGTAACTTTTTCATAAAAAAAAAAAAAAAAAAAAAACCTAATCAAACACCTCTGGCAGTTTATGTTTTGTCATATAAGCTAGTTGACTAATAAGCTATCAAATTATCTTGCCAAACACTTTATTTAATATTTAAAAAGAATAAAATAATTTTATTCTTTTTAGCAAAAACAACTATATACAAGGAAGAAATTATGTATTTCAAAAAGGAAAATGTGTAGGCAAAGTTTGAGGCATCATAGAATAGCCTGGACGGGATGCTAAATGCAACTCATGGCTATCCTACTGGCTTTTATAGGGGAGAGCACAGAAGCTTTGAAAATTTGTTTACCGGAGTATCAAGACTATAAAAAATATATTAAATGAATATTTTACAGCAAATATTATTATGTAAATGGTCTTCTTATTTAAGAATGAAAATTGTTAATCTCAACCATTAGATTAAAATGAAAGATCTAAATTAAAATGTTATATGTAATCTATCATATAAAGAAATATAAAAGAAACAAGATTACATTTTAATAATAATAATTTAATCCCTATTTATAACATGTATAAATAGTAGACAATAAATTTAGAAATACCTGGATAAGTTAAAGACATTTGATTCATTGAATAGTTCATGTGAAGGACTAAAGAAAATGGAGGAGAAAAACTATTTCTATTTCACTATGCCTTTTATTCTACATAGTTTCAATGTACAACTATATTATAGAGTGATTAGAAATAGGGATCTCTCCCTCTGTTAAATTAATGAGTTTTCTTACTCATCATGAAAAGCCCACACACAAAGTCCACCACATCAACATATTACTAATAATGCTCTATAATAACAATATTAATCCTAATAAACATTAATATTATGATAACCTAATTCAGACGAATAAAACAATATAGTTTAATATATTTTTTTGACATCCTATTAACATGAGTTTTAAGAAAAAAATAATAACACTGATTGTGATGTCCACAACAGAATAATCCAACAATCTCCCACTTGGACATCATAAGTCAAATTATTAAATTTATAATTAGATAGTACTCTAGATTAATTTTACAAAATGTCAAAATATACTGCACTTTTAGTCAACAAGTTGAAAATAAGATCATGAGTGTTTTAGAACTATAAAAAATCATACTCGATAAAAGTATTGACATCATATACCAAACACTCATATCTTAATAATCCAACCAAATGAGATGCAAAATATGGAAAAACAAACAAAATTGTGATAAATCATGCAATTCCAAAACAAAATGGTCCTAACATATGTCCGAGATGCTCAATAATTATGATAAAATATCCTAATATATCACAAAGAGACTAGGTCTAAAATGTCATCAATCAATATATACCATAACATAAAACAATAAAATTGCACAAGAAAATAACATTATATTACAACAATACTAGTAATAATAGTAGCAATAATTTATTCATAATATTCTTAAGAGATTTCTCAAAATACAATGTTGCTACAATCACAATAAAGAACTCTCACTGACTAAGAGCATAAAAAATTTTCACAATACCTATACAAATCATATGATTTAAAAAAATAAAATCCTTTAACAAACAAATCCTTCGTTAGAGAATTTGCTACCATAAGCTATCTAGGTATATGCTTAATGTGAATTTAAAACTCTTGAACTTCTCTCTAACAAACATATACTTGGAATCAAAATGCTTTGAACGTTTAGAGTTCTTATTGATTTGAGAGAAAAAAACCACAATAGAATTATCACAATATATGGTCAAAGGCTTGGAGATACTCTCCACAAGGTGAAACTCATAAATAAATTTTCTCAACCATAAGGCTTAATAAACTAGCTTCATAACAAGTCACACATTTTGCTTTCATAGTTAAGGTAGTTATAAGTATCTATTTGATACTTCTCCATGAAACAACTCCTCCAACCAACTTAAAAATATATCCTAACGTGGATTTATGGTCATTTGAACAACCACCAAAATTAGAATCAAAATAGCATGTTGCCTTAAGGTGATAAAACTTCCTATAAGTGAACAAATGGTCCTTGGTACCCTATAGATACCTCGTAACTGGTTTAACAACTTTCCAATGACTCACACCAAGATTGCTTAAGTACCTCCCAAGTACACTAATTACAAAAAGCAATATCAGGACATGTACAAACTTGGGCATACATAAGACTACCAACAAGAGAAGCATGAGACCTTTTCTATTTTTGTTTTTCCTTTATCATGTTGAGGACATTAGGTATTAAAGAGTCTTTCACCCTTTTGAATGGGTGAAACACAAGAGTTACATAATTTCATATTTAACTTGTTCATAACCTTTTTGACATGATTTTTCTAAGACAAAGCAAGAATACCACGAGATTTATCACAATGAATTTCAATCCCCAAAACAAATGAAGCATTACCAAGGTCTTTTATATCAAAATGGATTGTCAATACCTTCTTGGTCTCAAATAGAAATTCCATATCATTATAAGCCAAAAGTATATCATCAACATATAAGACAAAAGTAATAAATTTACTCCCACTAGTCTTCATATAAATGCACTGATCAATTACATTTTCTTTAAAACCAATATAGCAAATGGGCTCATCAAATTCAAGTATCGTTGCTTAGAAGCTTACTTCAACCCATAAATAGATTTTCTAAATTTACATACCAAATGTTTTTTTTATCTTTTTAATTAAATTTGTCATATAAGTCACCATTCAAGAATGTTGTCTTAAAATCCATTTGGTAAAGCTCTAAATCAAAATGAGCCACCAAAGCCATCATAACACAAAAAAAATCTTTAGTAGAAACTAGAGAAAAAAATCACCTTATAATTAATGTTTTCATTATGATTATATCCCTTAGCAACAAGTATAGCTTTATATATCTCTATTTGCCTTTTGCATCTTATTTGGTCTTAAAGACCCATTTACAACTCAATCTTACAAGCCACAAGCAATTCTAAGAATTCCTAAACATCATTCTTTTTCATAGAAGCTAATTCATCTTTATAGCTATCAACCATTGAGAATTAAAAGAACTAGAAATAGCCTTTTGAAAAGAATTATGATTAGAGTTTCCACTTGAAGAAAACTCAAGCTCTTCTAGATAAACATAATAGTCTCTGAATTTAGTAGGTCCATTAAGCTTAGGAGCCCTCTCTGACCTTTTGGGTAGAAGTAATTCTTCAACTTCATTTTGTTCATCATTAACAACTTGTTCTTAAGGGATTTCAATATCATTGATAAGATCAATAACTTCATTATGAGAAAAAAAAATAAACACCTCTTCCTTTGAAAATAGGAACAAGAGGTAAAGGAACAACAACATTTTCATCTTTGAGTTCGATAGTCTGTGGTTGAGAGCTCTCAGCATGCTCATTCTTAAAGAATATTGCTCTATCAAATTCAATGACTCTAGTAGTATGAGTAGGAAAATAAATCTACCATAAAATTCACTTCCTTTATTTTATCTTACACACATGATTTTCAAACTCAATCGCAACTTAATTGTTTCCTTGAACGTCTTCAAAGCATTCAAGGATTCATACTTCCCACAAAGCAATTCAATCCAGCTATGTCTCAAAAAATTCAATCCCACTCTTTTTAATTTAGTAGTAAGTTTCCCTTTTATGCAATCAACACATGTATTAAAGTTGGAAAAGTATAAATCATGCAAGATTCCTTTTGTAATTAATCTCTTTATTTACTCTATGGAAATATGTCCCAAATGCTTATGCCATAAAATGGAAGGATTTTCATAAATGCTACCACATTTATTTCCAACTACAAAATTTACATCTAAATTCTTTCCAACATCAAAATTAGAATGAACATCCAACATATATAAACCATCACATAAAACTCTACAACCAACAATAAAAAAGTCATAAGATAAAGTAACTCTTTTATTATTAAAGTTGAAAGAGTAGCCACAATCATCCAATACAGAAAAATAAATCAAATTCCTTCCTATAGAAAGTACATAAATTATATTATTCAAATTCAAAACATGTTAAGTGCATAACTTCAAGGAAACAACTCATATGTGCTTAACCTCCATGCTAGCCTTATTTCTCATTGTGATTATTATCTCTTTCATTTGGCTTCTAACAATATGCTTGCTTGTGCCCAAAAGTATCACAAAATTTGAACTTACCATTAAATTTATATTTAGGCTTATTAGAGACTTCTCTAGAGTGTTGCTTAGGTTGTTAACCAGACTTCTAACCTAAATGTTCCATAGAATGGAAGTTTCCTTTCTTCTTAAATTGAAACTTCTTACCTTTAACCTTGAAGAATTTGTTCTTGTTATTCCCATTATGAGAGACAAATTGAACACTGTGAGACATTCCTTTCTTCATAATCTCCTTGTCTTGAGTAACAATGGATATGATTTCATCAAATCTCCATTCAACCTTCTATTGAGCAATGTAAGAAGTACTCAAAACATCAAACTGAGATGAAAGAGATTCAAACACCTACCAAATAAGAAAATTCTCTCCCAACTTAACATTCATGGATTTTAATTTGTTATACCAAATCATCATTTCATACCATGCTCACGAACACCTCTTATTCCATCAGAAATGGTTTTTCTCAAAAAAGAAAGATAATGAGCCTTTTCAACCTTATCAAGCCTCTTAAATTTCTCACCAACAATTTGGAGAAATTCTTTTGCATTCTCAATATCATGAACATTATCCTTAATTGTCTTATCCATGATGTATCTCATTGTCATCAAACACACTTTGTTGAAGTGTATCCATGTCATATGTTGACTTATCAACAATAAAAGATGTGTCAATAGGCATAAGAGGCCCATCCTTAGTATTAGACACAATAAGAAACAATTGTATAGACTCAACCTAGTCCTCATATTTGGTTGCATTAAGCTTAGTTAAGACATTCATTTTCATTGGCAATGCTAGATACGAGAATAAAACTAACATTTATCAATCGTGCTAGTACACAAAATAAGCAAAAATTTCAATAAAACACATGTCCTATTGTAATCTTGCCTAAGAGACCTAAATTACAATACACAAATCAACTTTCATAAACATAAGATTATGTTCTTAAAGCTAATACCAATAGGACATTGAAAACTCTAAGACCATAATATTCAATAAATTTTACAATCATTACAAATTACATTAACAAGGATAGACCAATAGGGTAAATGCAATATTAACATAATTTCTAATGCAATATTAGTAATCTTTTTACAATTAGTCCCACAATAGGTGTGTACATGATCATTAAAAAAATGTGTCTCTAAACTTCGTAAATAGAGAAAGTATTTTTGGAGAATACTAGATCATCACAAAATATTAAGAACACAAGATCAAATTAAAGCATTAAAAAATTTAAATTTTGTGATCCAATCAAAATAAAAGATCCTAAACATTTGTTATAAACTATTCACACAAAGCATAAGGTTACATCATCACAAGGCAATTCATAATCAAAGTAATGGAATTACGTAAGTCAATTCTTATAACTATGAAAGCAATTCATAAGACAATTATTTGTGTGCTAATTAGAATAATAATAAAAATCTTAGAATTTAGATTTGATTCTCATTTTCATGCAAATCAATTACGATTAGGAAATTTTTATGTAATTGCTACAAAAAGTGTATTAGCTCGCAATCTATGTACCAAATAATAATAAACTGGAAAAAAAAAAGCCCAAACTTAAGGCTTTCGATGATGACTGAACCATAGGAACATTTGAAATCCATCCAAAATTTCATGTAATTCATGTTTGATATAGCAAACTAAAACAATAATTTAGAATATCACCAAAAGGAATCCAAGAAAAAAAAAGGTGAAGTTTCAATATCATATGATTATAAAATACAGTCACAATAGGGATTAAAAATGTTTTGATACCAACTATTATATGTAATCTATCATATAAAGAAATATGGAAGAAACAAGATTGTTTTTTAACAATAATAGTGAACAATAGAAATACTTGAATAGTCTAAAGACATTTGATCCATTGAGTAGTTCCTTTGAAGAAGTAAAGAAAATGGAGGAGAAAAACTATTCCTATTTCACTATGTGTTTTATTTTGTGTAGTCTCAATAAAACTGCTACACCCCAAAATGGTTAAAAAAAGGAGTCTCTTTTTGTGTTAAATTAATATAGGTTTTCTTACCCATCATAGAAATCTCATACACAAGGTCTGTCACATCAAAATATTACTAATAATGCTCTACAAAAATAATATCAATCCCAATAAATATTAATATTATGATCACATAAATGGGGTTAATAAAACAATATAATTTTATATTTTTTTGGACATACTATTAATATGAGTTTTAAGGGAAAATAATAACACTAACTATAATGTCCACCATAGAATAATCCAACATAAAAAACCTAAAATTCAAATTAAAATATCTTGTAATTAAACAAAAGTTAAATCTCTAAAAGATTACAATTATCATATTCTAAAATACCTCAATTATTATTAACACTTCATCATCACCATGATCATTGTCACTGTCATATACTATCATGATCATCGTTATCATCATCATAGTTATCCTTGCCACCATGATTATTGTTGTCATTATTGTCATTGCCACCTTCATCTTCATTCTCTCTCTAACTTGCTATATGATAAAGTTGTAGATAAAACAACCTTTTATCAACCCCTTTTCACCTAGGAACCAAGGAAATAAAGAAAGATATCAAAAGAAGAATGTTTTTTCTTTTGCTTGAGGATTCCTTTAGAGAAAAACCTCACTAAATAGGTAATATCCATTTCCACCAACTTCAGTAATTACAAAAAGTGGTCAAAATGTAGTTGAGCGCTAGTGGTTGACTTAAGCTCCTCGCCTTGTTTATAATTAATTATCCTTGATCTTTAACTTTTATCCTTCTTAATACTTGCCTTGATTTATTTTTTTTGTCTAAAGAATGGTTATAATGAAGTTTAAATCTAGGATCTTATGTAAATTACTCAAAGCAGAGAACTTGATTATCCATAATGGTCTTACTTAACTCAAGTAAGGTTGTTTCCTATGGATGACACATTTGACCTATACCAAAAAAATTATATTTTCCTTTATCTTGACTCTTTGTATATCTTTATATATAAATGACATTTTTTTTGTAAAAGAATGATTGATTAAAAATTGTAATTTTTATATAGTTTTTTTGACCTCATATAAGTTTTTAAATTAAAATATACTTTTAGTCCTTCATCTTTTTTTTTTATTTGTTTCTTTCAATTTGATTACCTAAATTTAAAAATTTTCATGTTGACCACTTAAAGTGTCTTTGTTAGACTAAATTGTTTCTTTCATTAATTTTTTTAATCAATTGTATTAATTTAGGCTAACATAAAATGCTTATATGATGTGACATCTTTCACAATTTGTTACATATCACCAAATGGATTATGTTAGTATCATAAATTGACAAAGTACTAACTTGGTCTAACAATAACACTTTAAAAGGTCAAAATGAATTTTTTAAACTTGAAATACAAAATAAAAACAAAAAAAATGAAAGACTAAAAAAATATTTCAGTTGAGATTTTATTACGCTTGATATAATTTTTGGCTAAAACTTAATTTAAAAAAATATTTCATTATTATTTTTAATTTTCATAAGTAATTTCAAAATTATTACATTAATTTCAATTTGATTTTTTCCTTAAAAACATTATATAGGAAATGGGGAAATATCCATTTTGTTATTTTTATGTTTTCATATATAAATATATTATTTATAAAAAACAAAATAAAATAAAGTGACTCTATAATTAGTTTTGAAGAATAAAAAATACAAATAATATTTTTTTTTCAAATCAAACATTCTCTTAATATTATCTTTAATAGTTGACTGAAATTTAAACTTAGTCGTAATTTTTTATTTAAATTTTTTCATTTAATTATTAAAGTATTTTAATGTCCCAAAACAGGTAAATACTTTATATTAATAATATGATGATAAAAAATATTTTAATGTCCTTTTTATATTAAAAAATCTTAATATGAATTTTTTATGTTTTTTTATAAAATATAACTTGAATTGTGTTATTTTTCACCTAAAAGGTTTAATGAAATTTGAATATAATTAACCTTAAAGAGATATTTTTTTTTTTATATATAAATATATAAATATCTTTTATAAGATATAATTTTGTTTCAACCATATAAGACCATTGTACCTTAATATTTGTTAGTTAGATATAATATGAAAAATAGGATAAAAATAGGATAGAATAAAAATATGATAAGTTTTAACCATATATATATTACGTGATCTCATATGATATTTATAGGAGAATAATATTTTTTTATAATGAGATAATAACATAAATTTATTTTAATTTATTATGATCAAACAATATTTTATTAGAAAGTCTTATACTGTTATAAATATTTTAATTTTTTTTATTATATACCTTAAGAAAAGAAACACATATTTACATCTTTAAGTACATTTTAGGTACTATATAATTCTTCACAATTTAATTAGAGATTCAGCATGAAATTGTAGATTTTAAGTGTCAAATATTTGCAATTTAATTTAATATTTAATATTATTAGTCATTCGAGATATTATTATCAAATTCAGGATAACATTTAGATCATGTAGGATTTTAGACGCAAGATAGTAATTAGTATATTAATTTAATATACTATTTTTAGTATACTAATTACTATACCATTTATATGTATATCTAATATAAAAAATTAATATATTAAAAATAATTTTAAATTAATATATTTTTAAATAATGTTAAAAATAAATTAAATGCTTTAAGCGTAAATGTGTCCATATAAGATTTTTTAAAACTTTTACTAAGGAAAAATGTAAATATAATTAAGAGATTTAAACATCCTAAGAAACCAACCTAAAAAAGTACTGATAATATATAATTATTTTACTTATAAAACTTATGAAATATTTGTTAGAAATATATCAAATTTATGAAAAATAAATCTTAAAAATGTATTAATAATATTTTCAGAGAAATTGTAATGTTATTAATTTGGTAAGATACCTCTTAAATTAGGGTAAACACTTGTTTAAAATCTTTTTCAAATAAATCAATGAGTGTTTATATTAATTTGGATTCCTTTTAAATTATATATATATGTATATATAAACATTCCATTTTTTTATTATCATTCATATTTATTTTTATTTAATTAAATGATGAATTAAAATCTCCTAATATGCATAAGATATATATATCGTATACTTAATATTAAT
>JAMLFT010001992.1:0-27742 GCA_026544285.1 Pachyrhizus erosus | reverse complement strand
AAAATAACTTAAAATAAATAGATTTGTAAATTTTCTAATGAGAGAAAAATATAAGAATAGGAAAAGAAAATATAAGTAGATTTATAGAATTTTTAGAAAAATTAGAAATTAAAAATATTAATTTTAAAAACATAAAAAGAAAATAATAGAAATTGGAAAATCAAGAAAAATTTTGGCTGGACCAACTGGGCTGAAGCCCATTAGCGTATTAAAACAGAAGCAATATATGCTAAATGTGGCGTTTTGGGCAAAAATAAGAAAAGTGAGAAAAATGTAGGGAGCAAACTTGAACCATGCCCCAAGGGAAGGAAGAGAGAAAAGGAAAGTAAGATTATCATTAGATCGTTAGGCTCATCATTACAAACTTAATGAAATAGAAACTACACAAGTTATGTTTGAAAACCTTAAATCGTCATTGAAGCAGCTGACAAAGCTTCTTCCCTAGAGCTCTTCTCCCTGCAAGTTCGTTATTCTGTACACTTACGACCCTACCCTACTACTAGCTACATCTGCCCATAACCTACAAATTTAATAAGCCAAAAATGGAGAGTTGAGGCAGTATAAAAACACAATGGCCATGGGAGGAAGATGAACAAAAACGGAGAGGAAGAATTTGAAAATTCTCCACTAAATATTTCTAGTCACAAATAGTTTCGTCTTGAGCTAAGTTTCATTCTAGCAAAATCAATTGAGCAAAAGGAAGAAAGAATCATGATTTAGCCTTGTTGTTGGAAAACTTGAAATACTCATTGAAAACTTGAATTTCAAGTAGGAGGAGTCGTTTATTCTTCAATTTTTTCTTGCGAATTCATTTCTGGTATGCCAATTCCATATTAACACTCTTAATCATTCGAGATAACAATGAATTAAGCAAATTCAAAATTTGAAATTCCTCTAGACTGCCATTGATGTTTTCTTTATAGAATCTGTTTAACTTCAATTCTGATTATGCAATTAGTTTTGTTTAGGCTTAGAAATGCTATGAGTAACATAATGAATCAATAACAACACAAGATTGATGAAGTTTGATGATAATTCGAATAAAGGAGGGAGAATTTGAAATCCAAAAATGGATGAAAATCGTATTTTGTGGGAGTTGATATTTTCTAGAAATAGTAGTAGTAAGACAGAGGAGAAGGAGGAAGAAGGCTCAGGTGAAAGAGAATCAAGAAAAATAGTAAGAGAAAGAGAAAGAAAAAGAAAGAAGGAAGAAGAAGAAGAGAGAGAAAGAAATAAGAAAGAGGAAGAAGAGAGAGAGGGGGGAGATAGAGAGAGAAGAGAGAAAGGGAGAGAGAGAAAGAGAAAGAAAGAGGAGAGAGAGAGAAAGTATAGTGAGGAAATAGAAAAAAGAGAGAGGAAATAGAGAGAGAAAAACAAAAGAGAGAGGAAAGAGAAAATAGAAAAAGAAAGAAGAAAGAGAAAGTAAAGAGGAAGAAAAGGAGAGAGATACGGGAGAGAGAAAGAAAGAGGAGAAAGAAAATAGAAAGAGAAAAAGGAAAGAGAAGTAGAGGGAGAAAGAGGAGAGAGAGAAAGAAAGAAGAAGAAAGAAATAGGAGAGAGAAAGTAGAGAGAGAATGAGGAAAGAGAAAGTAAAGGGAGAAAGAGAAGAGAGACAAAAGAGAGAGAAAGAAAGAAGAAGAAAGAAATAGGAGAGAGAAAGTAGAGAGAGAATGAGGAAAGAGAAAGTAAAGGGAGAAAGAGAAGAGAGACAAAAGAGAGAGAAAGGAAGAAGAAGAAAGAAATAGAAGAGACAAAGTAAAAGAAATTTAACAAATAAAATCTTATGAAATATCATTTATATCCTTATTCTTGCTACTTCTACTTATAAATACTATTATAATACCTACAAATTAATTTGGTTAGTGATACTATCATTTACTTATGATATATGATCATGTTTATATGTAATGATTATCTTTACTGACAATAGAGAAATTTCTATAGCTTAAGTGATTGTTTCAATAGACAAGACTTGGGTAAATAACCCTAGGGTAAAAGATGAGATATAGAATTGTGACAGTTTAAGCAATTTACTCAAACAGAGGTTGAATGAAACTTAATTAATGGCTAGTAAATTGATATGAAATGAAGTCATCAAAGAAATGTTACCACTAAACTCAAAGTAAGTACCAAAAGAAATTGAAGAATGGAAGTGGGAAGAGGAAGATGAAAACAAAACATACGAGTGAGAATTAAGAGTGCAGAATGCACAGGTTGACCACAAAAGGTACCTGAGCAATGTATGTAGACTCAAGTGAGTCCTTGGTGGATAAGCTGTCAAGTTGTGAGTTGCTCAAAGAATGAGGATGTCACAAAATTGGCTTGATGTCCCCAACAAAGCAAAGTGTTACCAAGATTCGGCCGAGAGTATCCTAGATCGAGTACTAAGTAAGATATATACTCCCGATTGTCGACCTAGAATGCAGAATTGAATTTTATTGACATGCTCGTGTAAGTCTTCCTGAAGATAGGAATACTAGAGGCTACGAAATGTCGTAAACGAGTAGAAACCCTAAATAGGCACAAACGATGAGATGAAAGTACGTGATAGATTAGGAAAATTTTGTATGTGTATATAAGGATAGAAGACTCACTCCTACACCTTCCCTTTTTTTTCAGATGGATGATAATTTCTGCCCACTTTTTTGTTTGACGATCATTCTTTTGGAAGGAAGCTGGACACATGATTCCCTGTTCAAGGATGATACTTTTACAGGATATATAATGTTTGCCTTTCTATCTTCAGAGATAATACCACATGGGCAAACTTTCCATATCAACCTTCTAATTATAATGACACAAACCCTACCTCCTCGCTACATGGGAATCCTACCAAATGTTCCACCCGCTCCATGATGCTCCCAGACTATTTCAAATCCCAGCCCATCTATTGGCCCCACTGCCAACGAAATGCATGACTCAGAGAGGGGGAAAAAGAGATCTCAGAGGAAGAAGATCCTTCTAAATGTTCTGATTAAATGTTGTAGAGAGAATTATAAGTTAAAATAATACCTAGTTGATTAATATTCTCTTGTTCTTGGATGAATGTAGAATTATCTAATACATTTAATATTTTGAGACTTATTACATATAGTTGCACTCTTTATCTTATTAATATATATGTATTCAACTGAATTTTAATATGATGTGGGAATAGATAAGTGTCCGTAAATTGTAACTCCTTGACATTTGATATTTAAAATATTTTATCCTGTTAATTAAAATTAAAATATAATTCTTGACGAAATCAAAAATCAAATAAGTGAAAAAGGACATTACACTAGACCTCCAAAAAGTAAGGTCAAAATAAAAAAAATCTTTTTGAATAATTCATTTCGTAACTTGTAAAACTTTTGTTTGACCATTAATCTTTAAATGAGATTAGTTTATAAGAAAGAAAAATTATGTAACCAAAGTGTAAAATAATGTTATATTATTATCTAATCATAAAGTGTTATTTATTGGTTTTTATAATAATTATTTTAAAAATTATATTATTAATGATTTATAATTAAATAACATTATAAAATTATTTTACATTCTTAATTTAATTATTAAAACATGACAGATAAATCAAATTACTTTTCTATTTATGTAAATTGTGGAATTAAGAAATTAAATTAATGTTATTTTTAATATTAAATTTTATTAAAAGATAACAATGACGTTAAGTTTTATTGTTAAAAAACTAAAGCTATGTAATTTTTCATCATAGAGTGGGTCAATTAATCTTATTTTTTACATATTTAAATTGTGATCACAATACTATTCATCATTTATGGGTATTTTAAAAAGGGTAATTTCAATTACTAAATAATGATGTGATAATTATAAATTATATATAAAAAAATTGTTTAAATTTCTGACAACTTTTAATTATCATAAATTTTTTATAATCTACTTATTTATTTTTATTGGGGTTTGGGATTTTGATTTTATTTATTTGTTAACATTTTTTACGTTTTTAATCTGTTAGAAAGTTTATAGTAATAAAAAAAAAGAAAACTTTCAAACACAAATTTTGTTCACTATATTATCATTTAATAATTAAAATTAATGTTAGAATTAAAAACAAAAATAACAATTTATGAAAGACTAAATAAAAAAAAATAAGGGACTGAAAGTAGAAATCAAGATAAAATAATAGACTAAAAATTATCTTTTCAAAATCTATTTATCATAAATAGAATAAATATATATTTAATAAAGATAAATTTACATGTGGATATTTACTTGAATGTTTTGTTTGATTGTGGATAAAGAAATAAAGTGGATAAAAATAGATGAGAGTTAATTAAAGAAAGTAAAAATAACGTTGAATAATGTGTTGTTTGATTTAAAATAAATAAGTGAGAAATAAAATAATAAAATTTATAAAAATATTATTATACTTTTTTGATGTATATGATTTTAATTAAATTTAATCTATTTAAATGAATGCATAATTAATTAAATTGTAAGATTTAATTGATTATATATTACAAAAATTATTTTTCTAAAGGTTTGCACAATGTTAAAAATCCAATGGACAATCAATTATCCAATTCCATCAATAAATCATTTTTATATGACAAAATAGAAGGACAAAAAGGTCATTCACGTATGGTAATGTGAAACCTCAATATTGGAAGGCAAAAGGCATTTTGCGTGGAGCCATGCATATGAAACTTATTTCCACACAAAATATCCTTCATCAAACACGTAGCCTAATTTCATCTTTGCCCGTTTCCCATAAACCACTTACACCAAAGACAACATCAAAATTTAATAAGAATGATACAAATATAGGTAGTACAATGCTCACCCTAACCCACAAACACAATCACGTATATATAAAGGCTAAAATATCTATATGGTTATGTAAGAAAAATAATATAGTATCTTATTCAAATTTATACTTTTTATCTCTAAATTAAATTAATATCATTAATTTCAAAGAGTAAATTAATATAATTTATTTTAATGGAAATCAAATTGACATTACCTAATCTTTTATTAACCAAAATTTTAATTTTAGGAATGAAAACTTTGTGGGTAAAAAAAATAAAGGAATGTGTTAGATTTATTAGATTTTTTATATGCATTTTAATATTATTTTTATGTATAAAAAAAATTTGTATCTTTCTTTTCTAGTATAGTCATTTGTCACATAAAGACAACATGCTTACTTTTTCTTTGTCTCTTCTATTTCATATTTGACATTTTATACATACATAATACATATTCAATTATGTATAGGTAACACGCTTAAGCATATTTGCTTATGTTTAATATTGTAGTAGATTTTTTTTTTATTTCAAAATTTGTGCAATAAACTAGTATTTAATTATTAAAAATAACCTTTTTAAAAATGGATAATTTTTTAAAATTCAAATAAATTTAAATATTGAAATTCAATATCCTTTTTCTAGTACTTATTAAGAAATATTCATTAATTAAATATTATTTGTTGAAAAATAATCAATTTTACAAAATGTCACAATCATGACAATTCATTAATACACATTGGAACTTCATTTAAATATACTTAACTAATCATTAAGAAAGTTCTACACATTAAGCATAAATTCACATTTACTTCCTTCTAAATGGATACATTTCATAATTGAGTCACATAAAAAAAGGTGATACATTATAATAAACTTCTAGTTTACTCACTCATTTATAAGAAAAGGTTAAGATTTAGAGCAATGACTCAATTAAATTACAATTCAAACCACTCAATTAAGCCTATTAAACCTCCTTAAGGAATTCTTCCTTTTCTTTGTTTTGCATCTTAGCGTCAACAACTCTTATTAAGACACTTCCATTTCATCCCCATCCTTCACACAATGTCCTTCATCATTCTTTGAAAAATAATGTAAAAGCGAGTCCACCAATCCCCTAAATACCACAAGCAAAATAGACACTTTTGTCCATAAACACAAACAAATAATGTAGTGCCACTCCCTAATTACTAGACTATTATCTTAGGTTTCATTCTAAATATTTATAAGCCTAATGTCTCTTGACCTTTTAAGCCAAAAAAGACTTACATTATTTCATTTGGATAACGATTAGGAGTACATATCCATGTTATGGTACTATTAAATGGATATTCTTACCAACCTTGGTTATGCTTTGTCCTTGTTAGGGATGCCAAGTCAACATCGGTCAGTCCTTTGTCTAGTCGATATTTTGCCTCAAATAAAGTTCTTACAATTTCATGTCATTTACTCCTAAGGTCTCCTTTAAACCAACAAACATACCTCAAGTACCAATTGTAGTCACTCATCCCGTCTTATGACTTAGGCATTCTCTTGCTCGCAGTTTTATTAAAGATTGCATTTAGAGATGTCTCCTCTTCATGATCATCTTGACAAGACTTCTCAATTTAATGTGGTACCCATGACGTGATCATAAAAAAAGGATAATGGACATACCATTAATAACAACAATCATTCATATTGAACCATTGTTAGCTTGACTCAATAGGCACACTTTTACAAGGCATGTCTCACCATATTTGCTATCACACCTCAATGGTCATTTCTTATTCACGCCTTTGCACATAATGGTGTGCTATCTTCATATGCATCTTATAATTATTCTCAAATTATCATGCATCAAAGACGATTTCTCACTTCATTTTGGTGCCATAAATTACTTTTAATTCTTACTTGTGTCGTACGAGATAGGTGCTTCTATTCAATCATATGCATAAATCCAAATCAAAGTTAGAAAGAAATTAATCCTTACCTTCCCAATGTCACACATCTTCATGACACTTTCAACATACCAATCATTCAATACATAATATACCTATTTAAGGATCCTACAACTTGAGTACCTTCTTTCACAACAATTCAATATATTGTGTAATCGTTTACGTTTTATGTTTTTCATTTCATGTTCACCCTTCGTCAAGCTCTTGTAATCACTAATCCTTACATCCATCCAATAATGTTTTATTAATTTTTAAAACTTTTCCTCTTTCTCCAAGTTTCTCATTTTCAATTATACTTTACTCCATTCCTTATTTATTCTAAATCTCACACTTCACAATTTAATATGTTCTTAATCACAATACTTCACCATTTATACTCATTGATATGAACCCGAATTAAAAGGATCGTCTTGAAAATAGGTAAAAATGATAGAAATAGATAAAATATAGAAAATAGGAACTTGACCCTAACTGTAACCTGCTAACAGAACCAAAGTTATCAAAAGAAGCATGACCCTAACCGTGAGCTACCGGTAGAACTAACACTATAAAAGTTCTTTAATTCATTAACAAAAGGGAAGCCATCATATAAGAGAAAACACTCAATTCATTACAATTTGAGTTGTTCTCCTCTACGTAAACTCCTATTTGTAAGGAATTAGAAAAAAACAAATAAGAGAAAATAAATCCTATAAATTTGAACTAAAGATAAGATAATAAAAAACAAATCCTAAAGATAGGATAATAGAAAACAAATCATAAAGATAAGATAATATAAAACAAATCCTAATTTTAATTAAATTAAAGATAAGATAAGTTAAAATATTTATTTCATCTAAACATTTCTAGCTATGATATTCAAATTGTAGATATGAGACAATTATTGAATTGGATATTGTCAAGTTTATATCATTCTCTTCCTTTTCAAAGTGATTCATCCTCGAATCAAGTAGGTTCATATCACTCATGGTCTTCATTTTCAAAAGCTTATTATATTACTCTCATCTCACTACATCATAATTTACTAATTAATTGCTCAAAATTAGTAAATGTAAGCCTACCAATTTAATTTACCAAGTTTTATTCCTTCAACATGTAAGCACCTTATCATACCATATTAAAATGGTCATAATTTTCATATTTTAACTCCAAATGCGCTCAAACTTAGGGGATGAGTTCCTATAACATTATAATACCATTTTAGATCACCATACAATCTTAGATCACCATTTTCATGAATTAAGACCATTATTTTAAACTATTTATAGACTTTTCTAGCAACTCCAGCTTTAGAAATTTAGAAGTCTAATTAAGTGACTAATATTCACTCTAGAAATCATGAAATTCAAGCGTGAACTTTTCTAGCTAATAGAAGTGTGTAATAATCATATAACAACAACCATTGTTATGAGAGTGGGGATTAACACCTCACCCATTTACCATATGCCTTAAAAGAGTCAAAACAAGCTTGTAATTCATATATCAATTTATAACATACTTTTCATTAATTATTCATTCAATCTAACTTCTACATACATTTAAAAAATGATATCAAAACAAGGTAGCAATTTTAATCATTCATTTTGCATCATTCTAAGAATCAACTCATCATATTTTCAATATTTTAATCAACCCACAACACCTAAATTTTTAAACAATGGTTTATCAATTTACTTTATTTTCCTAACTGGTGTTGTAATTTTTCTTTAAATAACTAAAAAATTTCACTTTTAGTTCTTTTCTCTTTAAATAAATTTGTTAAGCTTAAGAATTAATTTTTTTTTCTAAGTTAAAACTTGATTAAAACACATTTTAAACATCTTCAAGAATCCAATGCATTGTAGTTTGTGCAATTCAAATATAAAGATTATAAGTTCACTTTCTAAGTTAAGTTTCCATGTCCCAATCTCAAGAAATTCATTAAATTTTATTTTCTATAAAAAGCGGTTTAAACATATATTTTTCTTGACTTCCAACTATAACGAGGATCATTTTTTAAACCTTTATTTTTTTGTTTTGAAAAATTATTTTTGTGCAGAATTTTTTTTGCCACAAAATCACCACCAAGAGCACTCTAAATGGTCAAGATAGTGCATTAAATAATTACTCAATCTAGGACCATTAAAGCCCTAATTTTTCCACATATATGAACCACATTTTGAGCCATTTATAACCCTTAAAATTGGATACAATTTTGACACACACAAACAAAGGGTTATCCTCTTCATGATTCAATTTCTCTCAATAAAAAATCACAACAATGACTCACATACAACTAGATATCAAGATAACAACTTCTCAAATAACAAAAGGTACTAAATTCATAGAGAGACCCCTCTTACCTTGATAGGGGACACAATAAAATCCATGCTTTAATAAGAAAGTATTTTCATGTGTGAAAAATTTATTTCCACTAAAAGATTAACCCAAAAATGAAGTCATTATTGCATGATCTCAAAGGTTTTGGGTAGGAAAATGGAAGAAGTTTGAGATTACATGCCATTTACCAACTCTAGGTGCCTAAGGAGATCTATATGATGAGTTGGAGAAGGAGATCTACATGGAGTAACCTCCTTAATTTGCTGCTCAAAGGGAGTCTAATTTGGTTTACGAATTATGTAGATCTTTTTATGAACTTAAACAATATGCACAAGTTTGGTTTGAAAAGTTTAGTCACATTGTGCATGCATTTGGTTTAAAGCATAGTGATGTAAACCGCTCAATTTTTTTACTATCATACCTCTCTTGGGAAGTGTATCTAGATTGTGACCTATGTGGATGACATAGTTATCATAGGGAATGATGCTACCAAAATTTCCAACTAAACAAACACCTATCCTTTCATTTTTAGACCAAAGACCTTGGGAGCTTTAAATACTTTATTGGTATTTAGGTAGCCCAATCAAAGGAAGACATTGTTATCTCACAAAGAAAGTATGTCCTTGATATTTTGGAGGAGACAAATTTGATTAATTGTCAACCCATTGATAGCCCTATAGATCCAAATAAAAAATTAATGGCAAACCAAGGTGAACCACACTCAGATCTAGAGAAATATAAAAGATTGGTTAGGGAACTCATTTATCTTACAATCACATACTTGATATTTCTTTTACAGTTAGTGTCATTAGTCCATTTATACAAGCTCCTTATATTGATCACTAGAATGTTGTAATTGTTATATAAGGATAAAGGAAATACCTAAATATCTAAGTATTGTGATGTTGACTAGTCAAGATACCCTATAGATAGGCGATTCACTACCGAATATTGTGTATCTATTAGAGGCAATATTATTTTTTAGAAGAATAAGAAACAAAACATTATTGTTAGCTCAAGTACATAAACAAAATATAGAGTTATGGCCCCAATCACTTATAAATTAAAGTGGATCAATAAGCTTTTTCAAGAGTTAAAGTTTTGTAAAGTTCAATAAATGAAGTTGTATTGTGACAACTAGACAATTCTCTATATTACCTCCAATCCAATGTTTCATGAGATAACTAAACATATAGAGATTGATTGTCACTTTGTTAGAGAGAAATTGTTGTCCAAGGAGATTAATACATAACTTATCAACTCAAATGGTAAGCTTGTAGATATTTTTGACTAAATCTTTGAGAAAATCTTAGGTTTGGTTCTTATGTTCCAATACTAAAACTCGTTAAGCACCCTTGCTTAGTTTTAAGAAATTGAGATAAGCAACCTCGTTGAAATTCCTCTAACTTGCTTCATATATAGCTCTTTAAATTCTTCTTTGATAACAGAAAGGAAAAAACTTACAAAAAAATTCAAAAAATGAAAAGTCAACAGTGAAGATAGACTTTGTAAAAGAAGAAAAAAATAAAGGTAGACTCATACAATCCTTTATTGATGTTTCATTTTATACTTCTTCCTTTATAG
This sequence comes from Pachyrhizus erosus, assembly GCA_026544285.1. Lineage (NCBI taxonomy): Eukaryota > Viridiplantae > Streptophyta > Magnoliopsida > Fabales > Fabaceae > Pachyrhizus > Pachyrhizus erosus. Next base: position 17,133 of record JAMLFT010001992.1, on the reverse strand, counting down.
ATTCAATAAAATCAATAAACACATGCTTTTTGTTTTTTTCAAAAATAGAATTTTATATGAAAATATTTAGAATCTTGAATTATAATCTAACATTTTTTGTCTAATGCAATAATGATATTTAGAAAAAATGGTAATCATATTCAAATATAATTCAATATCACAAATAATAAATAACAATTCAATTTCATAATAATAAAAAAAAAGGATATAGAAAAAATGTTACACAACTTAAAAGCATACATAATAAAGGGAACCAATGAAGCAAGAACAAATAATTCACAAATTACATATCACAATAAAGACAATAATAACAACTTAATGGAGAATGAAAGAGTGTTGTACAAAAAATCAAATAAAAATAGTAGAGAACAAAACAAAAAATGATGGTAGATTACTAATAATCAAGTTGCATGATCCTTTATTTTATAGATGTGGTTGCTTGTTCATGATGCAAACAACAAAAGACGGATGATAGATCAACAAGCTTAGCCAACGAAATTGTGATTGTACACCATTTTTTAAACCAAATCCAATGGATTGGGACAACTCATGAATTTGAACAAATATAATTTAACGCAAATATATTAGTTTAAATTTTCATATTGGTTGAGTTGACCTCAAGTTAACTCAACCTATTCAAACTTGATGTTTTTTGGTTTGAAGAATTGATTTTTATTTTTATTACCTACAATCCAATGACCTAATTCTAATGATATGATATTTTTTTTATTTTTTTATTTTTATATTTTTTAGAAAATTTAAAACAATATATAAGTTTTGGATTCAATTAGCTCTACTTGTCATTGATTGACTTGATTCAATTTAAATTTAATAAAAAAATACACAATCACAACCTGAACTAAATTTAAAACATTTTGATTTAATTGAATAATAGATTTAATCAAATTCCATCAAAACCGACCGTGTACATCCCTAATTTACTTTCTTCTTAAATTGGAAGTTTATGCAAGTCTGTACCAATTTATTCCTAAACGACTTTTAAATCATGTTAACTTAATTTCCTCACCTAAAATCCTAAATTTGTACAATTAACTACAGACGTTGATGATAACTCATAAACGCCACCTCATATTTACACAATGTTCTCCATTTGATTACAACAGGACCATCCTAATTTGCTAGGCATATACACTGTTTCTGTCACACATATGCAGCACGAGTAACCAACCAATGTGAGAATAAAGGTGATGTGTAGCACCAATTTAGTTGGGGTCTAATGGAATAGATTAGCCCTGTTCCTACAAAATAGTAAATTTCAGTTTTAATTTTTGTTAAAAGAGACATTCAACCATATCTTGAGGAGAATTACCTCTCATGAAAAAATCTCACAAGAAAAAATAAATAGAGTGATTGTTAGGCAAGGATACTTCAAAATAGAGGCATACACGAATAGGGTCCATTCTATTTGGTAAGCAAAATAAATGCAGAAATCAAAAACAAATCTTTGATCCGTTGCTATTGCGTTTAATTTGCTGGGTTGATTTACTGTGTGGTTGATGTTGAGTTTATCTGAGATTTTTATTTTAGTTTTTAAATTTATTAAGCCACTTTCATGTAACAAAATTTTCCAGGAATAAAATTCCTGAAAATTTATATAAATATTTTATTACTATTTTAGTTTTCTAAAAATAATGTTTATAATCAATTACCAGTAGAAAGTATAATATTTTATAATCAATATTCAATTACCATGTTAAAATTTGATTTTTACCTATGAGGATGAGAAAGATTTATCATTGAAGTTAAAATTTCCAAAAATCTTTTGTGTAAAATAATATTTTTATTCTCTTCTACCAAATATGAGAAACTTTTATGTTCGCGCCATTTTCTCAAAATATTAAAATATTCCTTGCACCAAATCTCACTTCAGATAATTAGAAGTCTTAGCAGAATACAAGGAAATAGATTTCATGCAATCACATAATAAAAAATTCGAATAGTTGAATAAAGATTGGACAATATATATCTTAAATGTATGTTTTAAGTTGAATTTATTGAGATAATATATGAACCATCTAATCTTTATCAAACAATTCTAATTAACTGACTGCATGAATGAATGTGTGCTTTCCCTAACTGCAGGGAATCCGAATTCAACTTTCTCTGCCTAATGATCCACAATTCACCATATAGTTTGGCATCTTATGCACCCCATGATGTAAAATGTTAGTGTACCAAAGAGTCGCTTGGAATAAGTGACACAAAAAAGTTTATAATAACTAGTAATCAGCATAATTTCGTATTGGAACATAACAATGAGTATCATACTTGCATAATTGCATTGACTCATTGGCTATCTCTTTGTAATATCTTATAATGGAAACATGAAAACAAAGGGGAGAAAAAACACCCTTTTGATGCGTGCAACTAAACTCATTATTTCTTACAAGGAAACCGAAAAGGAAAGTGGAACAAAATAGCAGACATAAACTCAAATTTAACCAGTGTTTTGCAGGCCAGCAGCAATACCCTTCATGGTGAGAATGAGGGTGTCTTCCAAACCAGGGGCATATTCACTTGTGGGGTTAAGTGTTATAAGTTCATCAGCAGGTTTACTTATCTCTATAGACTCTTTAGAGATGTGAGGGCGCCGGCGCAGATTCACGTTATAGTTTGGATCACGGATAAGTTTCAATGTGTAGGCTTGGCACACGTTTAGGGTAGTAATATAAGAATCACGCAAGCGAAGTCTTTGCTTCAAGTATGGATCTCCTTCAAGAAGATCCCTATGGCCAGCCACCTACCAAAATAGAAGAAAGAAAATCAGCTTGTGTAATAACTAATAAGCCTCTCATCCATAGGATATAGTTTAATATATAAGACTTAACAGCTATTACATAGTTGGGTTGAATTATGCTTGATACCCCTCATTCTTTTTTAACCCAAATTCCATTTTGTATAATATTGTAAGAACAAAACTTATATACAGTTTTCTAAGTGCTTTTAGTATTATTCTCCAATCAGAATTAGAGTTACATTTTAGTAATTTACATAATAAAGGTTTGCATTAAATATCAACATTGGCAAATGAAGTGAAAGTTCATTTCTAATTAGAAACTAACACTAAAAAGTGTTTAAGGAATTGCATCAAAGTTTTGTTCATAATAAACAAAAGTTATATGCAGTTTCTTAGATGCTTGGCACTGTGTTCTCCTATTAGAATTGGAATTTTTCACCTTGGTATAATACCATGTATCCTTCTCATTAACACAAACATCTCCTAATATACTAATTGAAGGAGGTTTATGTAAGGTAAAAAAAATAGGGTGTCGACCATAATTTGAACTAAGTTCAGGAATGAGAAGGTAACTTGTCCTAAAATAAAATGTTACATGGTAAAAGTAGCTTTACCTGAAGGAGGAGTTCCTTGGTTTCTTCATACTTGGTTCTCAACTGCTCCCCAAATGACCACAAATCCTGTGAAACAAGGAGCCTATCATACAGAGCAGCAATTCCTGGATCTCCTTTGGCAAACACCATTTCCACTAAATCAAGAGTGACCCTAAAGAAAGGCCATTGATTGTACATCTCTTGCAGCACATGAATATTCCTAACATCCTTATCAATAATATGTTTGAATGCTGCACCAAAGCCTAGCCATACTGGAAGATGGAACCTTGTCTGTGTCCAGGCAAAGATCCAAGGTATAGCACGCAGTGTCTCAATGCCTCCACTTGGCCTCCTCTTTGCTGGTCGACTTCCAATGTTCATCCTCCCATACTCCAACTCAGGTGTGGCCTGCATTTCACAAGGTTGACAGTGATGGTTAAATTCAAATGTCAGTTTACCTATACAATCATACATTTTCTCACTAGGAAGTTGGTTACATAAATCAAATGACGCCATAATGTTTTTGTGTAAATCACGTCTGTAGACAAAAAATCATCTTAATATCTGGTAAAATTTACTTAACTGAAAGAAATTGAAAGAGAAATAAGCCATTTAATATTTTTGTTAGTCCCTTCAAACATTGCAAATTTTGGTTTTAATTTCTGTAAATTTTTTTATTAGTTTTGGTCCTAAGAAACTTCAAGTTTTAAAAAAGGTCCCTATTATTGTTATTAATGAAATGACATGTTATATGACATATCTAACATGCTTCTAAACAAGTCTAAATTATGAAGACCAAAATCAACAAAAACATTTTACTATCTATTGATGACATGACATGCTTCTAAACATGATATGTTTCAAACATGACATGTTACATGTCATTTCAGAGTGGTAGCTGACATGACATGTCTAAAAACACATTTCTAAACATGGCACATCTAACATGATTCTAGATATGTCCAAATTTACAAGGATCAAAGTCAACAAAAAAACATTTTATACATTATATTTATAGGAACTAAAAACATGTTTAAATCAAAATAAGCAATTGATCTCATGATCTGTTCTGTAGGAACCTTACCAGGCGGAAATACTCAACAAAACGGGGCTCTTTGAACACAATGGACCGGTATTCCTCAGTGGCAATGACAGCCATCTCATCCATCAAAGTCCTCCATTCCGGTTTAGGAGAAATTGGAGGGTGCATTCCATGCTCCAGAGTAGCTGCAGTGAACCTCTGAAGCGTTCTGAAGCACAAGTGCTGCTCTCCAAAGGATTGCTCAATAACTTCACCTTGGACAGTCACACGCAGTGATCCATGGATGGTATCTGGAGGCTGAGACAGAATAGCAAGGTGAGTTGGACCACCTCCTCTTCCAACAGTCCCACCACGGCCATGGAACATTGTCAGCTTCACACCATACTCCTTAGCCACATTTATAAGCTCTTCCTGAGCCTTATACAGCTGCCATGCAGCCGAAAACCTTCCAGCATCTTTGCCAGAATCAGAATAGCCTATCATCACTTCCTGCTTCCCATTGATCCTGTTTCTATACCAGTCTATGGAAAACAGCCGCGCCAACGCAGCCGGTGCTGCTTCTAGATCAGCTAGCTTCTCAAACAATGGCACAACTCTTAGAGGCTGCTTCACATGGCATTCTCGCTGCAGAAGCTCCACTGCTAGCACATCAGATGGTGCAGTTGCCATTGATATGATGTATGCTCCAAAGTTGTCTGGTGGAAGCTCTGCTATGACATGGAATGTGTCCAACACGTCTCTGATTTCTTCTGTTTGGGGAAGGTCAGGGCCGAATAGGGGCCTTTTGCCACTCAATTCAGATAAAAGCCATTGCTGACGTTTTTCCTCAGACCATTCCTGGTATGAGCCTATTTCCAAATGCTTGGTGATAGCGTCTAATACGTCGGTGTGGCGGTCTGATTCTTGCCTTATGTCAAGTCTCACTAGGGAGAGTCCGAACGTAGAGACTTGTCTCAAGAAATCTAGAAGGCTTCCATCAGCAATTGCGCGATCGCCACAAGCACAGAGTGATCTGTAGCAGAGTTCAAGGGGTTCCAAGAACTGGTAAACGTTTTAACTTTGATTAGTATTTGGAAGATAAAGATATCTCTCACAAAATGATATTTCACATCAGTACTGGTTTAAATATCTTGTTCTGTCTCTACAAATATACAAGTTTTCGCCTTTAGTCTTTGTAAACCGAATTTGTAAAAGTAACATACATCTTATTTTTACAAAACTCGATTTTTAGATAAAATTTTTATTTGTAAATGTACTTATAAGAATAACCAAAAGAGTTATCAAAACGAGTTTACTATCCAAAAATATGTTGAATATCTAAAAATATATTTTGAACTGAAAACCAAACATTCCCAATGTTTAAACATTCTGCTTTTAATCCTTCCTGTTAAATCCCAAAAGTTGCTTGCATGATGGAGAAAGCTCCAATGTCAGATGAAACATTATGGACCATGTAAGCGATTTTGTAACAGAAACTAACAGAAAAGATAAAAAAAAATGTAAGGTTTGTCAAAGACATTGACTAAAAGAAAAAAATTGATACATTTACAAAGACAAGAAAGATTTTAAGCCAACAGTATTTAAGTGGTTCATTTAACTGTGCAGAACTCAGAATTTATTTAGTATTTGTCAACCAAAAGCTATCATGTAATGGAGCTAAAGTTTTCTAAATTGAACAACAAATTAACTAGTAATAGTAATAGTGTTTAGATATTGATGACAATTCAACAATGTTAATAAACAATTATAAGAAAACAAAATCGTATTAATAACTATGCTGGTCTTAGAGTTTTTCACGAAGTTCATAAACAAACACTGGAAGCAATATTTGCATAACATTGATGGTTTGAAATAGTTGTAAAAGAGAGAAAGTTAAGCACAGAATGTGTACCTCCTCAACGTTGGTGAAAGTTTCTTCCTCTGGAATGTCAGAGTAGCCATGAGCTAGCAAATGGCGTGAGCGCTCTCGAGTCTGATAAAGCCTATCCCTTACTTCACCCAGTAGCACACGATATGGTTCATTTGGAGGAATGACTTTCCAAAATTCTGTGTCATGAATAAAGTAAATAGTATCATAAAAGTGAACTAACAACCTTACGTAGATACCATACTTATGGATATTTTTACTATAAGTACTACACCCTATGAAGCCCTGACACATATGAAGAACAGTATGTCAGCATATTAAACACTTTTTGGACACATTTGTTGAACATGCTTTCAACATGTGTCACACTCCTCAATTGTATCGTAATTATTATTATTTTTTTTTTTTCGACTTACACTTCTTCAACACAGCTTAGACATCTTTTTAACATACAACTTAAGCAATAGTCAAGAGAGTAAATCAACACCTATTTTTTTGTTAAAGACTCCCCAGAAATCCTTAATATAAAAAAAAAGTCAACTTATATTCTAAATGTTGTAAGGCTCTAACATTTTTATGCGTGACTCATTTTCATAGGATTTAAGTAGTTGTTTTAAGTATTAAAAGATATGTTAGTAATCAATCTGTGAGGGTCATTAGTATACAAATATGTAAGGCTTAACAATTTTGTTTTTAGAATGTGAATTATATATAATCCACATAACAAAAATTTAAATTAAGAATTATATATATAGCATGTTCTCGTGTCTTATATTTTAGTTATTAATTGTGTTCCGATGTATGTATTAGTGTCATGTTCAGTGTTCGTGTCAGGGTTGATGTTTCATAGACAACACTTATTCACTGAATTTAAAGAAAAGGTTTTGGTAAACACCTATGTAGTGTTTTGCAACTGCATTTTTCTTGGAAGACCTGTTAAGTTCATCTGCACGGACACGAAGCTCGTCGTTGCAGCGCCACATTGACAGCTGCAGAAATAACATGGGAAATCAGTGCCTGTGTTATAAACCAACAACAAAGATCATGTAAAAGATTTGTTGAACTATTAATTACTTCAAACATAAGATCCTCTATCTGGGAGTAGTACAAGTTAGCAGCCATCATTCTAGCCAATAAGCAAACATCTCTGGTCACTTCAGGAGTTACTCTTGGATTGCCTGCATCATATTGAACATAGTAAGGTACACATACTTTCGGAGAAGCTTAATAGAAAAATGATACCTTTTAGTAAATAACTGAAATAACCTAGCTAACAGTTGATATTTGATATAACAAATTGTAGTATCTAAAATTTCAAGCTTCACAAACCCCTTTTTTATTTCATTAAACACATTTTGTTCAGAAATTAAATAGGATTTTATTGTGGATTTTTTAAGATAATTACTAGACACTTCCATTTCTTTTATAGGTTTTGCTACTAACGAGTGTCCTAAGCACATTGGTTAAGAAATCATGTTGGGTTGCACTAAAATTCACAAAAAAGGCATGTTAGTTATGCTTTCATAAGAAAAAAACTTTTCATTTTGGATTCCTTAACCAGTATAAGAGCACTTGTTAAAATTCTCATTTATTTTATACTGAGAAATATTATGGTCAAAGAAAAGGACCTACCATCACGATCTCCACCCATCCATGAAGAAAACTGAATGAGAGGAGCATTATAAGGGACACGTTCATTAATCCCTATATTCTTCAAAGCTGTATCAACACGACGTAGAAATGTGGGTACACCCTTCCAAATTGTTTCATGGAAGTAGCTCATCCCTGCTCTCATCTCATCTTGTGGGGTTGGAGGGGTCCTTCTGATTTCATCAGTGCGGAATGCAGCTTGGATCTATAAGAACACAAGTAAAAACAAAGAAATATTTTTAAAAAATTCCATTGACTGGAGCCTTTCTCTCTCTACTTTCTTTATCATGTTTACTTCTGCTGAAGCAATTTCAAAAGGCTTTGATATGATAGAAAAACCAAATCATGTGTTAAGAAAAAAGACCTTAGCTTACAACTTCTAGGTAGTCAAAATATTTTTGAAAATGCAATATTGTCTATCCTGTTAAGGGAGGCCAGATAGAAAAATGTGAACACCAAAATAATCTGATTTTTACTGCTAGAGAGACAATAATTAAGGTAATGGTGGCTAGCAGAAAAAAAAAAACTAGGAAACATAACCATCCACATTAAGGGAAGGAATAATTTTCCCCATTATTCTGTGCTTTTGGATGGATCAAATGGCATACAAATGATCAGTTGTGTGTAATTTCTATTTCTAAATTTACAGGTATAAGTGACACCAAGAAAAGAGCATAGACCTTGTAATAGTTTAACTCCATTCAGGAGAAAAGTGGTAATAGTTGTACACAGATATATGGTGATTTTGTATAAGTCCACATTTTTCTTAACATCCGATTTAATATATGGCTTTTGTTATAAACACAAGAAAAATCACTAGCAAAACGAAAGAAATTAATATTAGACAAAGTCCTTAGAGTTTTGATATTCACCTCCCTCTGTAGAGCCTCATCAAGTTCCTGCTTATCATCAGGAGTGATGTCTTTGGCATATAACTGAGTTAGATTATTTCTTATCCTGTATGGCAGAGGAACACATGAAAACTTAAATTTCTTCACTTTTCAGTAAATATATTCATATAGCAACAAAAAGGAAAACTAAAATTAATACAAACCTTCCATGCTTTTGAAGCAAAGATCTACGAACTGATTGAGTAGGATGAGCAGTAAGAACCAGATCAACAGTCTGGTTTTTCAGTGCATCAAAAACTTCCTGAGGAGACTTCTTCATATCCACCACGAGTTTCTTGAGAGTTTCTTCAATATCTGATTCAGTGGTGGCATTGTTCTCATCAGCAAAATCCCCTTTCTTCAACTTGTTCCTTCTGCGGTGTGCAATTTGAACCTCTTCTGCTAAGTTGGCCAAGTTAAGCATGTGGGAAAAGGACTTGGCAACAACAATGGAATCTCCAGCATCCAAACTAGTTAGCAAATTCCCAAGTTCATCCAGTTTCTTTGGGTCATGCTTCCCTTCATACTCAGCAGAAAGCTCATACACCTCTTGAACCTGTGCAAGAACAAATTAAGCATCAGCATAAAACAGTTTTTTTCCAGTTCATAATTTCCAACAATGCAAAGCCACTTATAACAAGGTATATATAAGTATTTCTTATTGCTCATTTCCTTTCACAAACTTTGTATCTTCTTATTGTTCATTTGTAATTACTGCTGAATCTTCAAGCACCAAGGGGAACAGATTCTCTCAGGTGAAAAAGGAAACTTCAAATGGTCAAGTATCATGATCTCACACTTTATTCTTTTAAATATCAATTTTATAATAGAAATATATTATATTGATAAAATTTATTGAAGGATTAGGATCTCATGCAGTGATAAAGTCATAAGATCCATTCCCAGGCAACAAGAGACATAAGGGTATTTTTTTTTCTCCTAATAGGTAAGCTACACATATAGTCAAAGTATTTCAAATAAACAAAGGTTGAAATTGAAATTAACCCCTAACCTTGTGGCTCCAGTTTTAGTTTTATAAATTAAAATACTTGATATATAGAAGAAACTGCCCTCCTTTTTTATTCACAAAATTGGAACCAAAGAGTCAACTGCCAAATTTGAAGGGAGCAATTAGCATTTTAATCAAAAACTAAAAGTCAACACACTAGAATAATCAAAGAATATAACCCTCCAAGATTCCATGACGCAGAAGACACGAGTTCCACATACAAGGGCATACCAAATGTTCTGTTTCCTTAACACTTACCAAACCAACAGACTCAACCCAATACACAAAATCCTTTAACACATGTAAATTTCCTTGATTTTTCACACCAAACTAATCACGCGAACTTTCACAACAAAATTGTGGCACATGGGACTAAAGGGTGAGCAACGAAATCCAATTTTGAACCCCATAACAAAAAGGCCAAAAGAAATCCAAAGGCTTCAAATCAGTGAAAAACTGAAAAACTCACCGTTTCCTTCAGATCCTCCCCATGTAAATCCTGAAGGATGTCAAGGAACCGATCCAAGAGCAAAGCATCATACTCAATCAGTTTATCATCCTCACTCACTTTGGCTGGAACCAACAGCCTAAGGTGAGCATCAATTGATGCCATCTTTTCTAAGCTCCTGTTCGCCATTGCAATTTATCAAAGTACCCCCCACCTGCCAACATCAAAAGGGTCACAACAAAAGATTCAAAAAAACAAAACTTGAACATAGGAAAATCAACACAACATCTACAATGGAGACATTGACAATGAAAACTGTGGTTGGAAAACACGAAGTAGAGAAGGCAAAACAAAACAAGTGTCTATAAATACAGCTGCTAGAATCAAAGGGAAAACAAATTTTAACTTTTTTATGACAACCATGATGGATCAATCATTAGGATCTAATCTAATGTAGTACCAGTGTTGAGGGCCAATTGGATAAGAGGAAGAAGAAGATGAAGATGATGTCAACCAGAGAAAAACCAATGAGAGAGAGAGAGAGAAGTGAAGAGTCACAGATCCAAAGCGGTGCAGAGTGTCATTATATAGAAAAAAGAGACATGTATCCAATAAATAAAAAAAGAGAAAGTTGTGAAAAACTCTTTCTCTCTCTTTACTTTGGAAGACAAGAAGTAAAGTCCTACTACAAAACCTTCTCCAAGTTGCTTTGTTTCCGACAGTGACTTGATCAGCGTGCGGTATTTTAGCAACTCCAAATTTCCATGAGATGCAAAAAAGAATATGCCTTCAAATTTTCAAAGATTCTGTCTTTCAGGGTAGTTGGTAGTTTTTTTCACTGTTGAACAAGGTCTAGGTTGCCACATTGGCCAAACTGCCTAAGTCACTGATTTTTTCACAAAAATAGTATACTTTTAAAACTACTAAAATAGTATATACTTATAACAAAATTACTTACAACCCATAAGTCGACTTTCTGAAAATTGATTTTATTTTTGTAAAACTAATTTCTAACTATTTTTCACTTTTGTGATGGTTTTAAAACACTGTAATTTTTTAGCATGAAAAATCGTCACAAATTAGCAAGCAAATTCATAAAACCAAAGTTGACTTTAAGTGAGTTGATTTACATTTTACACCCTACAATTATTTTTTTAAAAAAAAGTATACTGCTTTGGTAATTTAAAAAACAAACTATATCACTTTTATTAAAGGCTTAAATAATTTTTGAACCTTATAAAATAGAGTGTTATTGATTTTAGTCTTTTAATTTTATTTTTTTGTTGTAGTCTTAAAAATTTAAAATTTTTTATTTTAGTTCTTACTTAAAAATAATAAAGTTAATAGATGACATAATGATTTTAATAGTTTAGTAATTTATCATGTCTTTAAGGAGATTAACATGATAGTCACATTGAATTTTTTTCAATAAATTATGTTTTAAAATTTATATATATTCAATACAGTTAATGATATTAAATTAGTTACTAAGTTATTTAAAAATATAATTTGACAAAAAAAATTACATATAACTATTCTAATAAGTTATTTAAAAATATAGTTTGATAAAAAAATTTATATATAACTATTTTGTCAAGACTCCTTATAAAGTGACAAGTTTATAAACTGTTATTGTCAGTATTATATTATGATTTAATAATATTTCTTAATAAATAGAGATAAAAAAATAGATATAACAAGTAATGTGATAATAAATAAGTAAAAATAAGAAATAAGATAAAAATAAATAAATATCTTTTTATAATTACTCAAGTTATTTTTATGAAAAAGGTATAAAAACTTTTTTATTTTTTAATTTTTTCTCAAGTTGAAGTAATCATATGATAAGTAAAAAATCATAATCATCAAACATGTGAATTAATTAATGTAAAATTGTTTCTATTTAACTAAAGGTTGAGTATTGTTCCACTAGAAAATATTTGTAGTTTATAAAAAAAAATAAGTAAAAGAGTTATCCTTCCAATTTCTTGAAAAAAATAAAGTGAAAACTCATTCTAATAATTTTTTTTCTATATACAAGAATCTTAAAATCAAACACAGGTGATACTCCACGGTAATTAAGAATATAACTAGAATACTTCTTATATTAATATCAGATTTAGGAGAAATCAGATTTAGGCAATCCTCTACCTTTAAACTAATTTTTCGGAATGAATAAACTCTAATCCGTTTCTAATAAACATAACATTTCATACTTCAACCACCAAAATCAAGTCTCATACTTGAACCACCAAAATCTCTTTTATTTGAAATGTTGTGTTGATTTTTGTTTTTGAAATAACTTCGTTTTTTAATTATTTTTTCCATTTAATCTTTTGAGGATTCCCATGAGTTAAAAGGATATGAAACTTATACATAATATTTTTAAATTAATTTGATCATAATATTTTATAAAATATTAGTTTAAGTGTGATTTAATTTAGAGTGGATGGTGATAATGAAATGTTTTTCATTTTATATGATGTCTTAAATAATAAAATATCAATTCAGAAAAAAAAATTCATCATAATGATAAACTCAATAGTAGTTGGGATAAATAAAAAGATTGTAACCCATCCCTTATTTATAGAAAAAAATATATAAATATAAAATATTTTTCAATACTAAATTATTTGTAACTCACTCTAAAAAAACAACTCTAATTTTATAAATATAGCTACATAAATAAAAATAAAATTAAAAAACTATAACGGCGTGGAAATTAGAAACATAATTGATAGCATTAAAGATTTATTAAAGTGAACATTGGTGAAATTTGTTAGATATGTCTGGGTCTTAAGCCCCACTTCAAAAGCAGTAAAAAATAATTAAATTGATTTGAATCGGTTTGGAATATATTAATTGGCTCATTCAATATTTTTGACTTTTTTTTACTGAAATATTGTTGAGTTTTTTTTTTTTTTTACTTGTGAATGTTATTGTTTTATGAAGGGGTTGTGGTTCAGTGTGGTCGCCAAATTAGTCGGTGAGAAAATGTGTAGAGAAATATTTTTAAGTGGGATGTTCTTGATTCCAATCATGTAAAATTAATAATTCTTAGGGTTTTTTTTTATGTGTATGGTCATATTTATCTTTTATAAAAATAATATTATTTAAATCAGATAGAATTATTATAAATAATAAAATTATTTCTTCAAATATTTAATATATCTATATGATAAAGATTTATACTATTAACTAAACATAAACATCTCACGCGAGTTGATTAATCATTTACTCGAATTTTTATAGAAGGGTGAATCGATACAAGTTTTTAAAGAATTATCTCTTAACTAAAGATGAAAATAGGTTAACTCATATAAAGTTTTGCTTAAATAGAATTTAAATCAAAGCCTAATTTTGTACTTGTTATACGCTTATTTTAGATAGCCTTTTCTGAAATTTATCTTAACTTGTTAACTTACTTAAATTTCTATTTTATATTTTTTATACAAGTTTAATTTATTTTTAAATGGGCTAGTTTACTATCAGGTCAATAAGAAAAAAATCTATATGAAATAAATTATAAACTATCATAAATTATGAAAATTAAAATCACTGTCACTTTTAAAAAAAAAAAAAAAAAAACTACTGTCACTTAAAGACACGAGATGAAGATAAAAATAGATATGTTATAAGAGTAACATGAATGTTGTATTACTTGAACATATTTATTTCTTACGTAGGATAGCTATAATCTACACAGAAACCAGAAAAACGAATCGTAAAGAAAACTACAAAACTAGGCATTCGTGTTCCTTATGCTTTTTTTTTTTGGTATCTACACGTTTCAATATCTAAAAGTCACTTTTGAGTTTCTTTGGCGTTGTTATACTTTTGATTTAGATGAACGTGTATATTATTAGCTTGGTTATATTCGAATTTTCACTTTAGCAAAATTGTAACGAAATCATTACTATTCTTTTATTATATGAAATTCTTATTATTACACTTCGATTTCTCCGAACAAAATAGAAGGACAAAAAAAAAAGTGAAGTTATTTTTTGTATTACTTGTTGTGTTTTAATTTTTAAATCTCAACAATATAATTACATATCGGAACGCATTTATCGAGCTAAAAGGAAACAACGGGGCGGGGAAAACGCCATGTTCAATTATAAAAAATAATAATAATAAAAAAAACACAAGTTTGGAGCAACTTGGGTGTAAATTATGGTAATATCGATAAAATTGTTTGTGCATGATGAATCAACATGTAATAACCATAGAACGGATATTCTTTCAATTTCCTAATCATAGAAGGTTTAACCTATAAAAAAATAGTTAAGATAAACAACAAATAAAAGAGTATTAATAATTAATGGTCCAATATTTTTTTTATGAGATGGTCAAATAATTAGATCTCTTAAATATGTTGCATATAGTTTGACTTTGAATTGTGTGTGTGATAAAAAAAAATTATTGTGATAAAATTTCTACGATAATTTTTATGCTTTAAAAATAATTCTTTTTCATAAAATATAATAATAAAACTTCATAACTTCTTAATAACATCTCTAAAGAATTTTTTTTACTAATTTAATATATTAAAAATATAACACGTCTACTAATTCATTTTTATTGTGTCTTTATTTTAATTCTATATAAAGATAAATTTAGTGATGTTTATAGATATTTGGGAGGCTAACTTGATAACCAAAATCTTTAAAGACTATAATATGCAGACTCAACATGGTGGTCATTGAGCTTGTCAATGGAGTAATGATGTAAGCCAAATATATACTTATGAACTACATGAGATTTCCCTTATTATCATTAATCATACTTATATCAAGTAATTAATTAGACTTCTGAACCTCTTGATTCTTTATTTGTTCTTAATCACATCATACCAAGTAATGGTAACTTGATATGCTTTGAATGATACTTCTCATATTACTTATCTTATATCATTAGTTTAAGAATCAGAGTGTTTTTAGAGATATTTTCATCCATGTCCACATAGAAAGTAAAGGAGAAAACAACATTGCAAATTAAGATTCTATCAATTTTAATACAAACAATTACTAATGTAACAATATATTAATTTTATCAATAATTTGATCATAAAAAATCACAAGAACTAAGATAATATTTAAAAGAGCAAATAGACAGTCTGCATTGAAAATAATATAACAGGTGCTAATTAAAAATTTAGCATGTGAAATCAAAGAAATAATGATTAATTAGTTAATGCATCATGATATCAATAATATTAATTATTTATACCTTAATTAGTCTTTATAATAAATTTATTGCTGTGATATGCTTATCTATCATATTTGAACTATGTTGATATTTTTTAACTATATTTTTTTATAGTTTATAAAAATTATCACAATAGCTTGAGTGACTGAATTGAAAAATAATTTAATAAAATTTAGTTTAATATTATTAATAAAAAAACTTACAAAAATATAAGTAAATTTATTTTATGACCTTTTTATGTGAATCAAATTACATTAAATCTATTATATGAGGATCTCGGAATTGAATATTTTTTTATTTAGAAGATAAATATCAATTGACTTTCTTTATTACGTAAAATTTAAATAAATTTATATTATTTTTTGACAATAAATTTTTTTTTAAAAAATATAAATATACATATGTATATATAAAAAAATCACTATCTTCACAATTTACTTGTATATAGTATAAGTACACGATCTAATTGATATATGATAAAATTATTGATTTTCACAATCATTATTTTTTAAAAAATTAATATAACTTTTAATTAGTAATTGAGAATATAAACTAAACTTTTTAATACAGAATTATATAAACATCCAAAGTCCATCTTATTTTTTATTTATCCAATTACCGATTTTTTTTTTCCAAGATGTTTGGTTGTTCCCTTTCAAGATTCCATTGTTGGATGCCAACAAATGTTAGCAATAGTATCATTACTCGTGGTAGTGTGCATATTTAGAGATTACAAAATTTAAAATGCCTCGTAAACGTGCTTAATTTCCTTAATTACGCAATTCTAAGCTTTTTCTTTTATATATATTAATTTTCCTGTCATTTTCAATCTTAGACTTTTGTATCAAAATCACCGTCCAATGTTCTGCTTTTTATTAATATAATACTTAAATTTTTCTTTGGTTTGCATATGACACTCCATTCATTATTCTGCGTTTCTGACGATAACACAAACAGACGAAAGAAATAAGCAAATCATGATCGATAATTACTCTTTATTATCTTAATGTTTCTACATAATTATTAATTATTAACTATTAATATTAATACAACTGAAGTGGCTGGTTTTAGTTAGAAGGCTATGATTGCACTTTTCAACACAATTTTTCAAATATATTTTTTATTACTAGTTAAAATTTATTAAAAATCATAAAAATTATAAAAATTTTATTTTTATTTAATAAATCTCACTTATAATATTATAATTTTAAATATTTTTTAATAAAAAAAATATGTTAGAAAAATGTATTAGTTGACCTGTGAAATTTCCTGTGATTGTGCAATGTGCACGCTTCCTTATGACCGAAACGTGAAGGGGACTACCAAACGTATTATTTGGTCGCAGTTTTCAAACTTCCTTTTGAATTTTGTGCATACTTTTCCATCCATGTGATAATTCAATTCCAAACCACCCTTTAAATGTGAAAGTTGCCACAACTTTTTAAAGTTCAATGAATGTTTTTTTAATTAAATTATATATTTTTTATTTGTAAAAAATATATTAATAAAATATAATTTGTTTATACTTTATTTAATAAAAACATTTTCATATATTTATTAATTTTATTTTTAACAAATAATTAATTAATTAATTAATTAATTTAAAATATATCATTTTTAATATTTAAAAAAATTATATTAAATAAATATTTATATTCATGTATATCT
>JAMLFT010001991.1:0-27743 GCA_026544285.1 Pachyrhizus erosus | reverse complement strand
ATTAATCTTAAAGATATTTTTGTGTTTCTTATTAATTAATTAAATTTTATATTATATTTAAGAATTTTTTATATATTATTTAAAAATACACTTTTATATATAAAGTATGTTCATTGATTTTAAAACTGTCAATAATATACAAATTGATTAAAATAAATAGAAATCAATGATAATTAATCTTTTTGAGTAATTTATTTAAGATTATAATTTCTATTTAATTTTTAAATTAATAATTTATTTTAAAATTTAAAGTAATACAGATAATTGTAGTTTAATGGGATAACTTTTTTTTTGTAATTATTAATTATAATTGATATTTAAATTTGAACCCATGACACAAATATATTTTAAAAAATTAATAATAGAATAAAATTAACTATCTAAATTAGTAATGTTATTTCAATCAATAACATAGTTAGTATAAAAAATATTTTTATTTTTTATTAATTAATTATATTAATTACTTAATGTATGTGAATAGTGTTTGTTCCTTAATTCTTCAACATCAATATATATTATTAAACTATAAAAAAATAGAAATTAAATAATTAAAAAATTAAATTTTTATTTACTAATTTTAATTATTTATAAATTTGTTATAACTGAGTTCTTAAAATCTTAAATTTTAAAATTATTATAAATACTTTTTGAAACTGAAAATAGTTGAAGTTAAATTAAAAATTCTGAAATCTTATTATTAATAAAAAATTTCTTAAAATATAATTTATATATTTAATATTTTAAAACTAAATATTGAAATTTGTATTATTACTTATAAATTAAAAAGTTTACCTAAACTCTTACCGAAAGATTAATTTCATGCATCGCATGAGATAGAAACACTAGTTAATATACAATTTAATTTTAAATATATGTAACAAAATTCACTTTTTGTTTTAACTTAAGTTATTTTAAAATGAATCATGTAAATAAAACCTTTAAAATATCAATCAAGAATTTTTTATATCATGACAGATATTATAAGTTTTTATTTATATTGATTATTTAAATAATAATTTAACAATTAAAATAAATTTTAATAATATCCAAAAATATATTACTTTTATTAAATAATAATAATAACATTATAATGCATAATTAATATATTATTATAAAATATCATAAATAATCCTATTTTAAACAAAATAATAATAATATTTCTAAAATCTTTCTTTTATACATATAAAAATATGTCACATAACTTGTATGTTAATTCTAATATCTTAAAGCAATTATTGAGACAAGAAATGCACCAATATATATATATATATATATATATCTAAAAGATGTCTTATTTAGAAAATAATATTAATAATACAATATGTCCCCTGGCAGCGCGAGGTTATCCAGTAGGCGTCGGCAGATTGATGATAGCATTTTACTTTTTAGCAACGAAATGAAACATTCTGTTCCAATATGTTTCTACTAATACTAACAGATTCAATAGCATCAAGAACATTGCAATTATCATCATCCTTTTCAAACGTGCAACAACCACCAAGTCTTGCCAATACACAATCATAATTTAACTTTCTAAAAGAATCACTTGAATAATTCAACACAAATCGATGCATGGGGCCCCTTAAGCTAAACGTCCATGCAAACTAAATGGCATAATGTTTATGTGCATTAAGGATGAGTACCAATGTAATCTATCCTATAATTCATAATTTATAGGAATATTTTACTTTTTCTTTTAAGTTTGGATGACATTGAAGACAGTTTTGTTAAAATCCAAAATATCCACACCATTTAAAGACTCATTTTGTATTTCGAAATTTTATTTGAAAAAACTCAAACATATACCACTTAAATTCGAATTTGTAGAGTATGAGCATGGAAACTGGTTACGGTGTGCTTCCACATTATAAATGAGAAATAGACCATGAAGTAAACTTAAAAAAGGATAATCTTAAAAAATAATTAACAAAAGGAGGAACATTATTAAAAAAAATATAAATGACAATTCTAATTAGTTATTTTCTATAAAGAAAATTATTATATTAATTCAAATTTAATAAATTATATAGGTAATATGAATTTAATTATACATTGAGATGATAAATAATTAAACAAATAAATAAATCCAGCAATTTAATAGGTCAAAGTGACTGGCAGTGTTACAGTCGCTCATGCGATGCATATGATTGACAGATTATAGAGATAACTTCTCATTTATGGAGGTAATCTACTTAACAATATGTTTTTGTTTATTATTTTTATTTTATTTTATATATTTTAATTTTGATTTCAATTCTATAACCCAGTATTAGAATCAAAGTCGCCTTCGAACCATAATTTGGCATTTTTGTGATATACTATTTGTAAAACTATTGCCGTTGTGTTTGATATGTTTGTAATTTTGAAACCAATAAAATTTTCAATCAATTATTAGAACAAAAGGATCTTTCTAGGATTGATGGTTACTGTTTTGTACCATTTATTTACCCATAATTTCCTTTGTTAAGAGCAAGATGTAATCCTATAATTTTAATGAATATCAAAATAAGTGTAGATGAAGAGTATTAAACATTAATGTGTTTATTTTAGGTATAAAAGGATCAACAGGGACAATCTACTTAAATTGAAAGATATACAATCTTACAAAAAATTGCTTCATTAATTATCTTATTACAATCTAAAGACACATTTACTTTATAACAATCTAACAAGTTAGAAAACTATTTCATACGAGGATCAATGCACTTTCTTATACAATACTCAGATAGAATGGCAGAAAGCATCAAAGGCAAAATTTGGAAGTACAGTAGTCTCCTGCATGTGCTATAAAAAATATATATATGACAATATTGGTTTTTAGCTAAAGTCATCACGTCACATATAAAAATGAAAAGTTCTACATACTTTAATCTCCTATCAACTCCAGAGAAACAAAAACAATACTTGTAGTTTAAAGATATGGCAGCTATGATCAAACTCATCAAATGTGAAATTAAGACATCCAACACTGACAAGTTTAAAAAAGATGTTCTCATATTAAAGATTTTCTAAATCTCTTAGGAATGACAAGTATAAGTAAAGAAATAAAACATTTAATGTTGTTGGCTACTTCAAAAGTGCATTAACCTTAATACCAATTATCTATCTAACACTCTTTTTAAGTGTATTTATCATATATTCTTTAGTGAGTGACATGTATAATTATCTATTTTTTGCTCATATAGATTATCAAAATACAATATGTATAGTTTCTTTCTCTTTTCAAAATTAAAATGTGTGTGGAGCCTAAACAAATTTAATTAAAAGAATACTTAACTTTAAATTTAGAGAAACTTGTAAAAATAATATGTGAAAACTGAGAATTAAGAATATTCTTAAATTTTTAAACTTAATGAAAAATTCAGTTTTGTTAAGAATTAGATGTAGTTCTAAGTTATAAGATGAACCTCAACATATATTGTGGTGTTGATTCCTTTTCTCCTTTTATAGTTCTATTTGTTTTCTAATTAAAAGATATATTAAATTTGAAGTGTTTTTCTTAAAAATAATTAGTTTCTTCAAATATCTCTAATTTATATCATCTTTAAGACAATATCCATCCATTTAAAAACTAACATTTTTATTATATTGTCTTGTAAAGTTTTCTAATAAATTTTTTTATCTATTAAATTATTTTTCAATGATAATAAACACGATTCAATCTTTTTTTATTTTGTGTTATTTATATGATATTTTCAACCTTATTAATGAATAAGGAGGTTTTTGTCTTGATTGGTTTCAACACTAGTTTAAACTATTGGATCAAATTGATAACATTTTTAGACTATTTTTTATCTCACCTCTTTTTTTTTTTTTTTTACCGCATTACCTATTACATTTAGTTATATTTTTTCTTTCTGACTTGTTTTCTTTTTAAAAAAAATATAAACACTTCAAAAAATGTGATATTTTCCAAAATTTTATTTAGATTTAGATTTTTCTTTAACATTCAAACATTGATAATTATATTTATTTATTTGTATAACAATTATACAGTCTTATTTAAAAAGACAATTTAAGAGCTCAAAAATATATTTACTTTACACTAAAATAATATTGGTCTCATACAAAATATTAATATTTTTTATTTCATTATAGATAGGTTTTTTTTCAATCTTTTGGTATTACATTATGAAAATATTTTTAAATTGAATTATAAAATAATAAAAATTATATGCATACATGAATAATATTGAATTGATTTAAATTTTAATTTTTAATTAATAATATATTTTTAATTTCATATGTCAAAAAATTTCGTAAATATATATAAGTTATATTTTGAATTAGAATTTTATAATATATATACGCGCTTGCGCATACAAGATATATTTTAAAACTTTAAGCATTTAATTGAATTCAAATTGTTTTACTAGAAAATATTATTTTTGATAAAATAAACAATAACATTGAAGTTTAAAATTTTAACTTGAATTAAATTATATATTCATAAATATATTACGTTTACTTCATTAATAATGTTTGAAAGCAATAATTAATAAGATATTACTTATAAACATGTCAAATGAATTGTGAAATAAAATCATATGTGAGTATTAAGTTATAAAAATTAATCAGATGAAATTAATATTAGAAAAACAAGTAATTTTTACTACACATGTGATTTTAAATATTACTAATAATTGAATACGTCTTTTAAAAAAAATTGAATATGTGAAAATAAAAAATATTTAACATTTATATAAACTCTAATTAATATAAATAAATTGTTGATTTGAGTAGTACTAAATTCAATTCTTTAAACTAAAGTCTTGAGATCGAGTCCAATACTATTCAAACTAATAATGACCTGATAATTTTATAATAGATGTTGAAGATAATTTAACATTTAGATAAATTTTAATTAATATTAACAAGTTATTAATTCAAATGAAATTGAATTTGGTTTTTTTATGTAAAGTCTTAGGTTTGAGTTCACTACAACTTAAATCAATGACTTATTTATTTTATAGGAGTTTGAAGATTACATGATGAATTTTTATGTTAAAATATGATATAAATGTTTAATTCAAACTAATCAATAATTATAATTTTTTATTAATTATGTTATAAATACTAATACTCTTATATTTTTTGGATCACCATGATATTGATATGAAATATTTACTTGTTTAGTTGATAACTAATGTTTGTTGAAAAACTTGCTAATCATCTTTAGTGATATCTCTTTTTTCAATTATGTTTTTTTTATTCATAAGACTAATTAGTATCACTTGAATCAACAATTTGTTGGTTAATGTTTTTATACTTTATCTTAATATCTTGTATCTATTTATATATAAATTATTTTCTCATTATAAATATGCTTTATATTATATTTTCCTATGTTTTTTAATAAATTTTTCTATTAATTTTAAAAAATATATATAATTTAACATATTTTATAGAATAAATGACACTAATTATTCTTAAAGTTTTGTGAAATTGTACAAACTCTTTATATTTTGATCTACTCTTATACTCACTCTAAATTTTTAAAAAATATATATCTACATTTCTTTTACATTACACTAACTCATTAATTGTTTAAAATAATATTATGTTTTCTTATAAGAAAAGTTATTGTAAATATTAAAAAAGAGAAATATTTGTATAACTTTACAGAATTTTATGATAATTAATATATTTTATTTTATATTTTAAATATAATTTTACCGTACAATACACTAATAATATACCAATTAATAGAATAATGATAAAGCTAAATAGCACTACTGATATCCGGCTATTTCCAGTGATCCAAATGTAGTCAAATGAAGGGTCCCATCCCCATTGCACGTGCGCAAGCACTCCTCTAAAGTCCCAGACCAGATGGAGTGAACTCATCCTTTTCTGGCTTCTCACGCATTCATACCCTTCAAAGCAACAAATTATGTACACACCTATACCATTATACAGTTTCCAGAGGTAGTAATAATGTAATAATGCTAACAAATTTGGTTGAATATGCCAACATGCATCAAAACAAAGCAACAGCAAAAGCTGTATGTTCAAATTAACTTTTTCTCTTGGGTGTTAATTGTTGAAATTTAGGTGTTTTGAGTCACATTTCTGGTCTCTGTTTTGGAAGCACATTGCCACATTTTAGGATAGAGTGTTTACTATCGCTGCAAGTTACTGTCAATTCAACCAGCATTTGATCTTTTTGTTATGTTTTTGTTAAATAAAAAGCTTATGAGAGAAGAAATCACCTCATTGTATTAATAATTGAAAGGATGAAGGGAAGAGGCATTAGGTTAGGTACCCCCTGTAATGGAAATGGAAAACTAGGGTCTCAAAATCAATAATTAATATATTTTCTTTTACTTTATGTTAGGAATCATATAATTTAATTAAATAAAAGTTATAAATTTCATGCGAAATGAAAATCAAAGCCAAGTTCTAGAACGGAAATTTAAGAGTGTAGTAGAACTATTGCTATTTTCAAATTTTTTTTGTAAAATATCCTTTTTTTTATTAATTAAACTAGTTATTATGCAAAATTTATAAAATTTAATGAAATAAAAGTGGCAATAAATTAACACATTAAAGCAGCAATAAGCACTCTTTGAAATTTTTTCTATTGAGTTTTAATTTCTGCTCTATGTTTAAGAAACACATCTCCACATCCTAATGCTTTGTTTATTTAAAATTTTGACATTTTGACATTCTTTTTATCTCTCTTCTTCTGTAATTCCATTATTCATATCTAATCTCACTTTGTCTCTTCTTTTTTTACTTTTCTTTTATCTCTCCATTCCACCCATCACATCTTTAAAGGGATTATGAAAAAACATTACTGATTTATCTATTATTTGGTTGCATATGAAAACCACGTATTCTTTGGTCATGGAATGATACTTTTTTCTCAACTGGCTGAACTGATCTGGTTGGCAGCTGATTAAGCTCTTTTACTTAATTGATCACAAACTGCACGTAAAGCTCAAAAAATGGGTTTAACAGACAAAGAGGGGGTTCAACGAAATGACTTAATTACAGGGACTATGATGGGGACAATAAAGTAGAATGGGTTGTTTCAATCTTTTTCTCCAAGGGATTATAATTCCTTGGCTTTTCTCTTGAGAGGGTTAGGTAAGGCTTCTATTCTTTTATTTTCAATTTTTTGCCTTGACATAATAATTTCTCCAAGATGGTAATGATGCATTTTTCCCTCCATGTTTTAAGCATAAGAATCACAAGGAATAGCCATGGGTAGCATCAAAAGATGCGAAAACAAATTTTGCTAATTTATTTTTGTCATCTTTAATTCTTGGTGTAAATACTAAGAGAGAAATAGGAAGAGAGGGGATATAAATGACAAATAGATAGATAGAGAGAGACAAATTGTCAATAAATTGCTTGGATTGTTTAGATGTCCATAAACCACTATTCTAAAGTTTGTGTTTTGAAGAGTTTGAGGTTTGAAAATTAGATGTGTTTCAATGTTGTACAGGGTGGCTTTTAAGTGCATACTTCCTTAGAGGCTATGGGGAGGATGGTTGTGGGATGAAGGGTCTCACCAAAGGAGTCATTGCTACAGCCAAGTCGTGAGCTGATGGGATTCTAGGTAAAAGAAAGAGTTGTTGAACCTATCTGTAATCTACAAGTGTCTTGCTTAATCTTTGGTTCACTGGTTGAGGGGTTTGGAAATAATATCTAAGAAAAATTTGTATCAACTTGGTCAATGCTAAATTAGACGGAAACAATAAAAAAAATGGTTTACTAGTTTTAAGTTTCTAAATTTTTAAAAACATCTTGTTTTTAATCTGAACCCTTTTGAGTCATTGTGAGTATTTAAAAAATATTATAGGAATTTATTTGCTCTTATAGAAATGCTTTATGATTTCTACAAGTTATTTTAGTTTATTGTAAAAACAATCTTTTTTATTTTATTCTAATAAATTTAATAGCCAAATTTATGACATGAACTCTCGAACAATAATAATATATTAAAAAAGTGTTAAATTAATTTGTATACCTAAACATATAGTAAAAAAAATTATTGGAATATTTTTCTAGTTTCTATAAATAGGACCATTTAGTCTCTTAAAAGGAATTTGAATATTTTTTATTATTTATTTTTTCATCATCATTTTTTTATTATTAAATAATTATGTAATAATCACATGACACTACGTGATATGATAGTCAAGACAGAATCACATAATAACTATACATGACAAGTGTTTTTCATGATATTTTAAAAATGACTTCAATCCCTAGATAAAAAAAATTATAAAATTTTGGCTTTAATTAGTCTTTTTTAAGTTAATTTTTTTTATTTTAGTCCTTATTTATTTTTTTAATCTAGCTTTAATTTTTCTTTTTTAAATCTCGTATATCTTCTTCATCAACTTCCACTTTCATGCAAACAATTATTAGGGATTAAGGGAGAAATAAAAGTGGTATCATGTGGCCTACTTTGACGACAAATGAATGATCTAGATCCAAGCCAAACATTAAAACTTCAAAGGAAAACTCCTAAACATCCTTTAGTAGTTAATGGAGCTCCAACACTTAGAGCATTAATTCATGACCTCTACAAAGCCTACTGCTTTTTTTACTAGTACACAATGTCAATTATGTAATGCTTTTTTTTTCACTTATCTAATTAGTAAAATTCTAATTTCATCAAGGATTTAATTTCAATTTTAATTTATAGGATAAAATCTTAAAACATCAGTTGCCAAGGAGTTACAATTTACGAATATCATATCATTCAAGCATCATGTAATTAATAGTAAAACTCAATTGGATATATTAATAAGGTCATTGGATATATTAATAAGGTTAAGTGTACAACTATATATATAATACATCTCAAAATATTAACTATACTTAGTATTTCTACATTAATCCAAAAATAGAGGGATATTGATCAACTAGGTGTTATTTTAACTTATAATCCCCTCTGTGGTTTTTAATCAAAACATTCAAAGGGATCTTCTTCCTCCAAAGTCTCTTTTTCCTCTTCTAAGTTATGAGTTTCATTGGCAATAGAGCCAATAGATGGGTTGGGATTGACGAAAGGATGAGAGAGTTATGTAGCGGATGGAACATCTGTTGGAATCCCCATGTAGCGAGGAGGTAGGGTTTGTGTCATTATGACTGGAAGGTCGATATGAGAAACTTGTCCGTGTGGTATTATCTTAGAAGATAAAAAGGCAAACCTCACACATCCTGTAAAAGTATCATCCTTGAACAAACGATCATGAGTCCAGCTTCCCTTTAGAGGAATAATCGTTAGGCAAAAAAATGGGTGTAAATTGTCCGTCATTTGAAAAGAACAGGGGTGTAGGAGTCAGCCTTCTATCCATACATACACATACAAAATTAAACTAATATATTGCGTACTCTCATCTCACCTCCATGCCTAATTAGGATTTCTATTCGTTTAGTCTCCTTCGTAGTCTCCAATACTTCTAATTTTGTGAGGACTTACACAAGCTTGTCAATAAAATCCAATCCTGCATTCTGGGTCTACGATCAAGAGCACATATCTTGTCTGATACTCGGTCTAGGATACTCTCAACCAAATCTTGGTAATGCTCTGCTTTGTCGAGGACGTCAAGTCGGTTCTATAACACCCTCTTTTTCTAAGCAGCTCACAACTTGGCACCTTATCTACCCCTAATGACTCACCTAAGCCTACATAAGTTCCTTAGATACCTTTTGTGGTCAACTCATGCAATATTCATTCTTAATTCTCACTCTTATGTTTTTATTCATCCTTCTATACCCACTTCCATTCATCGATTTCTTTTGGTACTTGCTTTAAACTTAGAGGTAACATTTCTTTAATGAGTTCATTTCATATCAGTTGATCAGCCATCAATTAAGTTTCATTCAACCTCTGTCTGAGTAAATTACTCAAACTATCACAATTCTATATCTCATCTTCTACCTTAGGATTGTTTCCTTAAGTTTTGTCTACTTAAGATAGTCACTTAAGCTATAAGGGTTCCTTTACTGTTAGTAGAGGCAATCATTACATATAAACATCATCAAATGTTGTAGAAATGATAATATCACTGATCAAATAAATTTGCAGACGTTGTAGTAGTATTCATAAGCAGAGTAGCAAGAAGAAGGGTATAATTGATATTTTCATGAAGTTTCATTTATTACATTTCTTTCAATTTCTCTCTTTACTTTCTCTCTCCTATTTTTTTCTCTTTCTTTCTTTCTCTCTCCCCTTTTTCTCCCCTCTTTCTCTCTCAACTTTCTCTTTCCTATTTCTTTCTCCTTCTTTCTTTCTCTCTCCCTTTTCTTTCTCCACTTTCTCTCTCCTCTTTCTCTTTTTCTTTTTCTTTCCTTTTCCTCTTTCCCTCTCTACTCTCTCTTCTCTCTCTCTTTTTCTTTCTCCCTCTCTTCTTTCTCTTTCCTCTCTTTCTCCCTTTTTTCCCTCTCTCCCTTTCTCTTTGTCCTTTTCTTCTTCCTTCCTCCTTCTCTTTTTCTCTCCTTTTCTCCTTCTCTCTCTCTCTTTCGTCTTCATTATTTCCTTGCTTCTCCTCAACCAAACTTTCTCTTCCTCTCTTCCTCTATTCCCTAAGTCTCATTTATTTCCTAAGAATACACCAAGCTTTAACAGAATAGGGAATTGATTTCACGTTAGACTTGGAATTCATCTTTGAATTCGATTGTACCTTAATTCTAACAAATTCTTACATTTATATGGTTTGTTACATTGAATACATTTAAAACTCATAATTAAATCAAAATCAAGGAATTCAAAATTTCAAATAGCCATGGCAATCAAGGGAAATCGAATTTTCCATTCTGGACATGGAAAGGTGTTCAGGCCTATCTTAGAGGCTTAAAATGAATTTAGTACACTACAGATGGTATTAACATAAAGAAATTTAAAAAAACAAAGAATCCTCCTACCTTATTTTAGCTTGTCCGACGAAGAACTTCAAGTTTTCTGGTAAGATTCGGTTATTGAGTTTCGCTGCTTTGTTGATTCTGATTTTGAAATGGAAATGATGCTGGACCAATTTCAAACAAGTCTGGGAATCAAATGGGATGGAAGGATTTCAATTCGCGAGTGAATTTTGAGAGTTTTGTATTTTCGATTTCACGTCTTCTTCTCTCATGGCCAACACATTTTTATACTACCTCAACACTCCATTTTTGGCTTAAACAATTCATAGGTCATGAACAAGAGCGGTTGTAGCAAGGTAGGTCCATGGCTTAAACATATTTGACCTATCATTAAACCTCACATAGATGACTTCTTCTACTACCAAAGTTCTAATTTTTTATACTCGAAGGCTTTAGATGTTCCAAAGTAGCCGAACAATATTCCTTCAACACACTTAAAATCAAACTTACCAACATTGTCCTTAGTGTTTAGTAAAACATTGACATCCAAATGTGTGAAAGTAACATATGTTGAGTCTTTGTACCTTCCACAATTCATAAGGAGTCTTCTTCAAAATATGTCTAATTTATATTATATTTTGAAGATAACATGTAGTAATCATTGCTTTTTCCAAAACTGTTTAAGAGTAAAGTTATCGTTCAACATGATTTTAGTCATTTCTTGTAACAATTTATTTTTTCTCTTTACCACACCAATTTTTTGTGGTGTTCTTGGCACAAAAAAATTGTGAGAGATTTCACTCTCCTCGCAAAATCTTAAAATAACTTTCATTTTCAAACTCTTCTCCATGATCACTTTTGATCAAAGTAGTGCATATTCTCTTTTCGTTTTGTACTTGTTTTGAGAATATATAAAAAGGCCTTAAAATACTCATCCTTGTGAGCTAGAAATATAACTCATATTCATCTATTATAATCATCCATAATGTCAAGACTATAACATTTTATCACTTATAAAGATTGTTCTAGTTTGATTAATTAGATCAATATGTAACAACTCTAAAGCTCTACATTGGTTGTTAAATGTAGAAAGAAATGTGGTGACATTTTTATAAATAAATTACATTAGTTGTAATTTAGCTCATCTAAAAAATGTTTCTTACATCAATTAAAATTATTATTGATGTAAACAAATAACTATGTTCACTAATGTAAAAAAAAACACTTCTTACTTCTTTGTTTTCCTTTTCCTCTTTGGCTCAATCTTTTGTATGTGTTTATGTTCCTATTGATCGAGCAGTTAAAAAACCAACTAAATCTACAAATATTGTGGTGGTGTGGTTGTGGGCACGAGTAAGGAATTGCTCTAATTCTACTACTTTTCTAAATGAGTATTCATTTTCTAAATCTTGAACAAAGCATTCTATGTCGGTCAAAATTTAATTGAAGTAGAATTTTCTTTATTCTATGACATATTTAATTGAAGTAGAATTTTCTTTATTCTATGACATTGGGAACAACATTAGTTATAGAATTGACATGAAATCTCTATTTAACTTACATGAAATATCTCCTTATGAATTTGATATTTTATTACTTGACTATAATCATATACTTGTAGATAATTCCACATCATGGTAATCATACTTAGGAATAATCATAGGATTCATATTGTAAATTATTATGATAAAAAAATTATACTTTGATATGAATATTTTGTAATATAGAGTTTTTTTTCTATTATATTTATAATATTAACATGAAAAGTATCATGCACTTGACAATTAAAATCAAAATTATTGTAAACATTTTATAAACATATTTTAAAGATCCAAAAATAAATAATATAAATAACATTAGAAAAATTATCAAAACATTTGATTTTATTTTATCTTTAGCATATATTTATTATTATTAAATAAATAATATTAATATCATATATTCTAATAATATTAGTAAATATATATTAATATATTTATTAGATATTAATAATATTATGATTAAAATTCATAATTATACTAATAGTAAATTATTTTTTTGACATGGAGAGGACTAATAATACATGCTTCTAATAATAATCTAATAAATATATAGTGATAATATTAAAATATAAATTTAGGATATCAAAATCACACAATTACAATATTCAAAACACCAAAAATGTAATTAAGTCACATTAACATATATATCAAGCAACACATCATCAACATGTCATAAAATTTGCTAAATATTTGATTAAAGATTGACAAAAGAACTTTTTTTTCATTTCCTAGGAGTCAAACTTAGATTGTAAGGAGTTTATAAAAATTTATGCAAATTATTCAACCAACTATATATTATATATAGGTATCAACATTTATTATTCTAAGTGATATAAGGAAATTATTTCTTTTTAAAAAAAATTAGATTCAAGTCTTGGGAAAAAAAAAGTGCTAATAACATTATAAAATCTAAATATGGTTTTAATTCTTATAAAATATTTTTTTATTAATTTAATTACACTTTTAGTTTTTGAAGTTAAAATCACAACACTTGAATTTAAAACATTTTATCAATTTTTATAATTTTTTAATTAATTTAATTGTACTTTTACTTTCTCATGCTAATATTTAATTGCAGTTTTTATAATTTTGTTATCACTTTTTTTTTCCAGGATTTGAATCTAAATTTTTTTAAAGAAGAACTAATTTTCTTATATAACTTGGAATAATAAAATGTTGATAATTATATATGGTATATAGTTTGAAAATGAAGGATTTGACTTTTTAAGAATGAGACTCAGTAAAAAACAATAATTATCCATTAATGAGAAAATCGACTACTGATATATCAATAGTTGATATTCCAACATATCTACAATTTATTATACATGCACAAGTAATATAAATGTTGACTTTCTCCTCAACAACCAAAATTTAATATTTTATCATTAAAGTAAACTGTTTACATTAGAGGAGTTGGATCCAAAAATGAAAAAAGAATATTTGGTTCCAACATGAAAAACTATAATGATCAAAATATTTTCTCTAATTATTAATTAATTTTAAAACTCTTTTATATTAATTAAGATTTAGAATTTAATTAAAATACATTTTCAAATTGTCCATTTTCATAGAGTGATGTCAAGAAGCCATTATTTAGTTAAACATATTTTAAGTCATCCTATTCGCACTTGGATGGAGGAGATAACTCCAATGATTCTGATGAATAAAAATTCGTTTCCATGTAAAAAACCTATATATATAAAAGTATATTAGAAAGAATAAAGTTATTTGTACAATAAATTGTAAAAATAATTTTATAACAATGAAAGAGAAGATTGGAAAGAGAGAAGTATAAAATGTGATGGAAAAGATTAAAAAAAAAAAGTATTGATGTATAAATTTTTGTATAAGTTGTTTAAAGAATAACACAATTCTATTAAAAAGTATGATACAGGCAATCGCATTGGGCAAAACTGGAACATAGAGTCAACATTTCAGACCGGGACATGCTCTAAAGTATAAAATAATCCAGTATATATAGTAGAACTATTTGTTTCCGCAACTATATATATTGCTGGTCACAACAATCTACAGGACAGAACCCACTTAAAAGTTTTGTTAAACTTCAAGAAACCAAAGCAGAATTTGTAGCTTTCTCTTTCAGTGTGAGATATCATAGCCACTATGGTTGAGCTTTCGGCAGTGATATATACTCTCTTCTCATGCCTTGCCTTTGTTTATCTTTTCAAATATCTTAACAAAAACAAACAAGATTCCCCAGACAAATTGCCCCCAGGAAGCATGGGGTGGCCATTTTCTGGGGAGACTCTTGGCTTCCTCAAGTCTCATAGATCAAACTCCTTGGGAAGCTTCTTACTAGAACATTGCTCTAGGTAATTAACTTAATTATCAAGTTCATATACCATCGTCGATTTTTTATCTTTTCCTTTATATTAAGGTTCTTAGTAACTAATGTTAGGCTGGTTAAGAAATTAAAGAAGAAAGATTTTATTAAAAATTATATGAGAACGTATTTTTATATATCTCAATAAAAAATTTTCTTGTTTTACTTTCTTATCCAAAACATTGGTTAGCATTTTTCTTTTATTAATGCTTTGAGGCTTTTCTTTTGTGCTCTTTGCCAATCATAGTCACGTAACCATCCTCAAAATTAAGCAGCATATATGTGTGTTGTGTTTTGTACTCCAAAAGGGTTGGTTGTGGGGTTTAAATATTATAGGTTTAAATGACTAAAAATGTCGTTGCTTGCAGGTATGGCAAAGTTTTCAAGTCGCATCTGTTTGGTTCTCCCACCATAGTTTCCTGTGATTTTGAGTTCAACATGTACATTCTTCAGAATGAAGGGAAACTATTCCCTGTTGATTACCCTAAGGTGATGCATAACATCCTGGGGAAGTTTTCTATGCTTCTTGTCAAAGGAGACCTTCACAGGAAGCTAAGAAGCACCATTATCAGTTTTGTCAGTGCAACAAAGTACGAATCCAACTTCCTACACTGTGTGGAAATGCTTGCACTCTCAAGGATTAACTCATGGGATCCAATCTCTAAACAAGTTGCTTTCTATGAAGAAGCTAAAAGGGTATGGTGCCAGTAGTTTGCTATTTTATTTCTACTTGTGCTTCAAACAGATTTCTTCTACCCTTATCTTGTTTTGCACTTGATGAAGTAGAAGAACTGAATATAATGGTATTTTAAGGATTTAGTATGCATTTAGTTCAACTTATTTTGGAGAAATAACCACTTTTTTTAGAGATTTTGTAAAAAAGAGATTGCTTGTCATTTTCAAACACATGATATGTATTTTTCTGTCAATTGAAACAGTTTACTATCAATGTTATGATGAAGCACCTACTGAACATTAATCCTGACGAACCACGAGCCACCAAGATTTTAGGAAACTTTGAGAACTACATCAGAGGCTTCATTTCATTGCCAATAAATATACCCGGGACTGCATATTTCAAAGCTTTGAAGGTACTAATATGTTCACAAATCATTAACAATTTAATCAAAATGCTAAATTTAAAATAAGTGTCCTTATGCTGAATCTGACTGATATGAGAATGTTTTTTTTTTGGCTTCTGCCAGGCTAGAATAAGACTCTCAGCCATTATCAAGGATATTATATTAGAGAGACGTAAATGTAATAATGTGTGGCCTGTGCAAGGAGGGGACCTCTTAAATGTGATTTTGTCAAAGCAGAACCTAAGTGATGAAGAGATGGTCAGCATTGTGTTGGACCTCTTGTTTGGGGGTTATGAGACCACTGCAAAGCTTCTGTCTTTGATTGTCTATTTCCTTGGTGGAGCCTCGAGTGCTTTAGAAAGCTTAAAAGTACTTAGCTTTAAACCTTTTTGAAGCAAGAACACGTGTTCTCAAATCATTACTGAGTTGATTATATTAACTATGACCCTTGCAGGAAGAACACCAAGAGATAAGGAAACGAAAAAAGGAGGGGGAACTACTTAACTGGGAAGATTATAAGCAAATGGAGTTCACTCAAAATGTAAGAAATTAACCAATTAAATTAAGTAACCTGTATCAAATTAATTTTTTTCTCCTCAAGTTTATGTATTTTCTCACCAGTGAATTAACAAAATTCTTGACATTAGGTGATACACGAAGCTATGAGATGCGGCAATGTAGTCAAATTTTTGCACAGGAAAGCTGTTCAAGATGTCAAATTCAAAGGTATTCACTATTGGACGATTGTTAGATCTAGCTACTTTAATCCTGATATTATAAATGATTCCTTAAATTCATAAAATATAAAATGTCATTCACTTTAAGTTTTTCTTCTGTCATTTTTTCACTTGTAGCGAAGACTAAGTAATGATATTTCACTACATTTTACACAGTCAGACAGTGAAATGAAAGTTTTGTAAAATTGGAAACTAAAATGATTAAAGTACATCATTTTAAAATCTAAAATAAGGTTTACTCTATATATATCCAATAGTAAAGATAAAAGATGGCAGAGAAAATGTACCACGTACTTTTTTACCCGTAATAGTATTTATCACTGTTACTTTCTCACTTTTAACATATTTGTTCACTTTAGAAGAAGTAAATCTTTTGAATAGTATCTATTTTTAAACTGAAGTCATTCTCACTCATTGTTAAAACTGTTGCAGATTATGTGATACCCGCAGGGTGGAAGGTTCTTCCTGTCTTGTCTTCTGGACATTTGGATCCAACCCTTTTTGAAAATCCTTTGGAGTTCAATCCCTTTCGGTGGAATGTATGTCTTGCAGTACATCTTTAACAAATAAAAACTTAAATAAAGCAATCTTCCATACTTTTAAAAAGCATTAGACAAACTCTTTTTGTTTCCTAGTCTTTTTCTTGCATAAATGTAAATCAACAAACCTAATTAATATGGACAACATGGTTGAGTTTGTAAGAAAAAAAATTTGATTTTTACAAAATACATTTTTAAAGAGGAATAAATTTTTTTAAGTAAAACTAAATCTTAAATTATACCAAGAAGTCTACAATAGATTGATAACGTGTATAAATTATTATAAATTTATGATATATGTCTTTAATTTTTATTAATAAAAAAAGTTTTAAATTAAGAATTAGTTTTATAACCGATCGAAAAGATCAAAGTTTATAAAGATAATATGGATGTCATGGAAAAATGAAAGACCCTAATTACATGGCTAAAAAAATGTTAATGAACACACACTGGTAGCACCTTTCATTTGTTACTCTACAATACTGCACAGCTAAGTTTTTGTCTCTATTGGCAGGACAATTCGACAAGCAAGAAAGCGGCACCATTTGGTGGGGGTCCACGATTCTGTCCAGGGGCTGATCTAGCAAAAGTGGAGACAGCATTCTTTCTTCATCATCTTGTCCTTAATTATAGGTACTTTACTTATTACACTAGCCATACTATGCAAATATCTATCCACTCAGATTATAACATTGCACAGATTATTTATAATAAATTAACTTCTTGGCCCCACTTAGGAATCTATGATTGGCTTAATACTTGATAATAAGTCTAGTAAAAAGCTAGCTAGCTAGCTGTACTGTTAAATCATTAATTTTCAGTAATGTTTTTTCATTGTCGGTCTTTATTTATTGCACTTTATGTACACCTGCTAGAATATTTCTTTTCTTATGAAGGAAATTGACACTTTTGAAAGGGTGTATAGAGAAATAATATCAATCAAGCACTATTCAATTTTTTACATCATTTTTTGTATACAGAATTAATGAGTTTGTCTTATAGATATATTTATTTATGCAAGGCTCACATTATTTTATGACTGATCCTGTTTTAATATTGAAAAGAGAAGTGGTATTTGTTACACAGTGTGTTTGCATGAATCATGTGAAAAAACACGTAAAAGTTTAAAAAGAAAAAGTGTTAGTTTGCATTTTACTATTGACAAGTATATAAAAGTAAGCAGTAAATTTGGCACTATACTATATACCATATTCCACGCCAAAAAAAGAAAAGAAAAATACTGCTTATATACCTACGTTCAATATACATATGACGACCTTTTTGAACTACTTATCAGAATATAACATACTCAGAAATATCAAATTATGAACAAAAAAAATTTCACACTCAATTATCTTACACTTGATATCTTTACACTTTTTTATTTAACAGGAGGAAATTGAAATTGAAATCTTACTTCTTTTTCTTTTTAATGCAAATAAATATGTACAGTTAATGTTGATTTTACTTCGCAACAGGTGGAAAATCAGGGCAGATGATCCCCCACTTGCTTTTCCGTATGTGGAATTCACTGGAGGGCTGCTATTGGATCTTGAACCCAATGCCTCTACTTTTGGGGGACACCTTTGATTACAGTTTGAGTTTTATGAACTGAAAATCGATAACAATATATAAATAGAAAATAAATTGTTACCTAAATATATATGGGAAAACTTTTTAATTTGGAAATTTATTAAAAAAATTTATATTTTATCTTTCAATTTGGTTTCTAGACAAAGTATTCAACATTATGATCTTAACATGAAATTGAGAATGAATTTGTCCCTATGGTTATAACTTATAGAGAAGATTGACAATAATGGCAATTTTTATTTTATTGTTGACAATAATGGCATTTGAAATCATGAGTCTTCAAAAGTTAACAAGGCACCAATTTGTTAACAATATTATAACTAAGATGGGAGGCGTTTAAATTTTTTTTTTATTTTTATGTAAAGGTCAATTTTTTTAATAAATAGGAATTGAACTTGGATACCCCTTCAACCAATTCAACTAAATTTTCTTAGTACGTAAAGGTCAAATTAAGAAAATGGAGTAAAATATAGAAATCAAAATTCTAATTTAATGTATTTTTAATTTTTTCTATTTTATATTAATTAAGTAATGAAGTATGTGCTTTTTATTTATTTAAATTAATGCATTTTTTATTATATTTTTTAAAATTACAAAGATAATTACTAAAATGTGAAAGATTAAAAATATAAAAAATCAAAATAAGTCTTAATGGAAGAATTAAAGAATTAATAAATAAAAATAACTAAGTAAATAATGTTAAAATTTGGAAAACTTCGAAAAAAATCATATCTTGATTGACGGACAGACCGTAGAATAACGGTAAAGTGCATGAGCATGTAGAAAAGGATACAAACGAAATGGAATACGACGCACAAATGTAAGATCAAATGCAAACTAGCAAATAAAACAAATTAAAGTAATTATGAGAGAAGATTTGTCATTTTAGAAAGGCTTGATTGCAAATTTGGATACCTTAAGTATGTGATTCTAATTTTAATTATATTATTTGGATTTTTAAAATTTTTTAAATATGGTATTTTAATCTTTCATATTTTAATTGTATAATTTTAGTCTTTTAAATATTATAATCATATAATTTTAATCTATCAAATTTTATAATTATGTAATTTTAATTCTAAAATTATTAATTTAAATTTTATAATTATAAAATTTGAAAAATTAAATTACACAATTGTGATATGCGGAAATAAAATTGCTCAATTATAAAACATAAAAATTAAAATTGCACAATTAAAATTTCAGAAACTAAAATTGTATGTTTTGAAATACTTGAAAGACCTAATTGATATAATTAAAACATGAAAAATTAAAATTATACAATTATAATACTTAAAGGACTAAAAATGTAATTAAGTTTTCTAGAAAATAGAAATTATTTTCATGCTTATATTTTATATTCATGTTTATAAGTTGTAACTAAATGTAAATCTACGCATTAGGTAGTACGAAAAATATTTTTTTGTTGTTATTTTTTTAATGATCCATTAATATGAAAGTGTTTTTTTAAAGAAATTGGTTAATTTTATACAAGTATGAGATAATAATTTCAATACTTTATTATATAGTTATTTATTAATACATTTATTTTTATTATTGTTAGTTAAAAACTAGAAAGTGGGATTAGTTACAAATCAATCTCCACATTTTTAGCTATCAGTCCCAATTTTTTAGCTAGGATAGTCAGTTTTCTTTTGTTAGTGGTTCCTATTTTGTAGTCATATAATCCCTCTATTTTAGGATTTGTAGTTTTGTATAACTGCTATTTAATTGAATTGAATGACAGTGCAGTGTGGAGGGGGTTGCATTACACAGTTCTACACTATTCTTCAGAGATTCTTTTTTCTAATTTGGTATCAGACCACAAAATCCTAGGCACATCTCTCCCTTTACAGGCCAATTATGGCTACTCCTCCCAGCACTCCAAGCTCAAGTGCATCATATCATTTGCCCCATTTATAAACCACTAGTTTACCCACTCAATACAATGCCATCAAACTTGATCGTACTAATTATCTTTTATGGGAAACTATGATCATGCCGATCATCTGAGGCCACAAACTACATGGCCATGTTCTCAACAACAAACCTTGCCCTCCAAAATTCTTGCCAAGAACCTCACCAAGCAGTATAGTAAAAATATTGAATCCAGAGTTTGACGAATGGGTCTCAAATGACCAATTACTTTTAGGATGGCTCTATAACACTGTGAGTATTGATATAGCATCTTAGTTGATGCGAAACTCGACATCGAAAGAATTGTTGGATGTCGTAAAAGAACTTTCAGGGGTGCATACATGATCAAGGATTGTTTATTACAAATTTGAATTGTAGAAAACAAGGAAAGAAGGCATGAAGATGGAGCAATATCTGACAACTATGAAATCTATTGTTGATAATCTCGCTCTGGCAGGAAACCCGATCTCTCAATCTGAACTTAAAATTCAAATTTTGAGTGGCCTTGAAACAGAATATACCCCAATTGTCACTCTTCTGACTGATAAAGAGTCAGTGTCGTGGATTTAATTGCAAACGCATTTGTTAACATTTGAAAGCCGGATCAAGCAGCTTAATACGTATTCAACAAAGGGTGTTAATATTAGCCATGCTGTTGCGCACTTTACCAGTAGCAAATTTGACAACAACCCATTTAACATTGGTAGAGGGCAAAGTCGTTCACATTACAACAACAAAGGTGCTAGAAGCAGATTTCGAGGAAGAGGAGGAAGGAGCAATTGAAGTAAACTTGTGTGTCAAATTTACGATAAAGGAGGTCACATGGCTTCAATTTGTTGGAACAGATTTGATAGTAATTTCATGACAAACTCATCCAACAACCAAGCCTCAAATGCACTAATGGCTACTCCCGAGGTGGTTGAAGATCCCTCGTGGTACGCAAATACTAGAGCTAGCCATCATGTTACCAACAATCTGCAAAATTTGTCACATAAAGAGAATTATAATGGTAAGAAGTCTCTTATTGTTGCAAATGGAAGCAAACTTGGCATTAGTCATATAGGCAATGCAAAGTTTAAAGATTTGTCTCTTAATAATGTGCCTAAGATTGCTAAGAGTTTGCTAAGTGTGTCTCAGTTGGTGATTGATAACAAAGTAAATATTGTTTTAACTTTTTTGGTTGTTTTGTGAATAACAAGCAAACAGGTTGGTGATGCTCAAAGGGAAGCTTGAAGATGGTCTGTATAAGATTGAAGTTGCACCTTCCTCAAATAAATCCAAGTTTCAAAATTCCAAAATTGTTTCCTTTTCCTCAAATTTATCAAGTCCTTCAAAAGAATATGTATGGCATTGGAGATTAGGCCATCTATCTAAGAGTCTAGTTTCAAGTTTTAAAAGATTGTAATCTTAATTTTGTTGTTAATAACATTAGTTTTTGTGATGCTTGTCAATTTGGAAAATCACATGCCTTACCTTTTAAAGAGTGTCATTCTCAAGCTAAAAACGTTTTAGATTTGGTTCACACTGATCTTTGGGGTCCTGCACCCAAACTCTCAACATCTGGATATCGTTTTTATATTCACTTTGTTGATGACTTTAGTCGCTTTACTTGGATTTACCCTCTTAAAGTCAAAAGTGATGTTGTTCAAGCCTTTAATCATTTCAAAACTCTTGTTGAAAATAAGTTTGGAACAAAAATAAACAAATTTATTCAGATTATGGAACTGAGTACTTATCTTTCTTGGAAGTAGTTGAAAAATCAGGAATTGT
Source organism: Pachyrhizus erosus (assembly GCA_026544285.1). Lineage (NCBI taxonomy): Eukaryota > Viridiplantae > Streptophyta > Magnoliopsida > Fabales > Fabaceae > Pachyrhizus > Pachyrhizus erosus. The sequence continues at coordinate 5,393 of JAMLFT010001991.1, read as the reverse complement.
CTTTAAACACACATGTCCATATAAGTCCCCATATTTTTAGCTATCATTCCCCACATTTTTAGCTATCAGTCGCAATTTTTTAGCTAGGATAGTCAGTTTTCTTTTGTTAGTGGTTCCTATTTTGTAGTCATGTAAATCCCTCTATTTTCGGATTTGTAGTTTTATATAACTGTTATTTAATTGAATTGAATGACAGTGCAGCGTGGTGGGGGTTGCATTACACAGCTCTACACTATTCTTCAGAGATTCTTTTTTCTAATTTTGTTGGCATCCCAAAAAATTACTAATGGTTGATCAACTGATAATGTTGTTGATTAACTGTTAGTGAAGTTACATACTAAAGAAAATAAGTAGCTGAATGAAGCTATTGAGTTATGACTGACTAATGAAGTATTGGATTCTTTTAATTGAGATATTAACAAAAGGAAAAATAATTGTTGTAGACTTCACCTATTGAGGATTCAGTAAAGTTAGGATACGCAAGGGATGAAATTTGGTTAATAAAGATTTAGCATAAGTGGATTTAGTAGAAAGAGCATCAACTATTATGAAATTCGGCTACTAATAATTCATTGGAAATGGACTTAATAGAAGTGGTGTCAATTAGTATGAAATTTGGCTACTAAGTAGTCAACAAAATTGTTCAGCTAACTTGAGATTCAACTAATTTTCAGTGTTAGTTGAACACAAAGGTTAGTTGAATAAGGACAACCAAGATTCAATTTCTCCTTAATTCAGGTTTGGAATCAATGGATAAGAATTGAGGACTTGAAGGCTCAATCAACAAAATTCTTTTTGTGCATGGTCCTATTGAAGTTCTCAATTCTTATCCATTGATTTCAATAAATCTATTAGGAACAACTTTGCTTATTCTATTTTGCAAGCCCAATTTTTGTGCCTCTATCCTTATTTTCCTTTTAGTATATTTGGTTCTTGCCATGGATTTTTTCTTTTGAAATGTCTACTTACCTTTCGTGTTTGGAACCTTACTAATGGTTTTCATTAATATGTACCATTTTCACCTATTTGGTCCTCGTCCTTCAAAAAGTTGACGTTAATTTTACATGGATTTCAATATGACGAATTGAAAAAATATATTTGGTTGTTTGTGTCTCTTAACAAATTTGAGTCTCGCCACAAGGTGGAACTTTTCTCTTCCATTAGTAATTCATGGGAAGAAATGGATCCTACATTGTTTCCATGTTATTCATATTTCTTTGTAGATGTTGAGAAGAAAAATAGAAAGATAATTAATTGAAAAACTATGTTTAAATACATAAGGAAGACATATTTATATAGATTAATTACATTAATTATATATAAATAAAAGATATTTTATTTCTCCTAAATTAAAAATTATGTACCTATAAATCATAATTATTAATAAATCATCATATTATATTCTAATTTTTAATATTTTTTCTCAAGCGAAAATTTACTAAGTTGTTAGCTTGTTATAAGAAAAAAGGTTGTTGTTAAATGGTGCATTTCACTGGTTGGATTTGAATAAGAAAAAAGAAGATGTTGTATTTAATCTTGCTAATAGGATTTTTTTTCAAAGATTCCTTTGTGAGTTTATTTGGATTTCAATTTCGACCCTTTTAAAAACATGTGTGCTCTAAAAGTAATTGGAGGCCTCCTGAGCTTATACGATGTTGAGCATATTAGGTAAGAAGATGATTCTTCATTGTCTACATGGTCAATACAACAAAATAGAGTTCAAGAATCATTGTAAAGGACTATGTTTATTTTTGTTTATGATGTCTGTAATGGATATTTTCAGTTTGTAATGTAGAAAAATGAGTGACGAATAAAAGGATAAATCCACAGCAACACAAATAGTCATTGAAAAAGTCCTTAGAGACACCAAAAATGATTGAAAAAGTGATCAAAAATGTCAAAACAAAAATTGTTAAAAAGAAATAGATAAAGAAGAACAAATCAAAGTTATACACAGTTTCCTAAAATATTTATCTCTAAAGACAATAGATTCATAGAACAAGTACGATTCTTGATATTATTTTATTAGACTATGATACCATGTTAAAATAAAAGAAACATAAAAATAATTAACTAAAAATCATATGTTTAAATAAACTACAGATGCATGTTTATATAAATTAATTATATTATACATAAATAAAAAATATTTTATTTCTTCTAAATAAAAATTATGTGTCTATAAACAACAATTATTAGTAAATTAAAATATTATATTCTAACCAATTATAACATTGAATTAAACTTATCTCTTTGTGTGTCCTCCTTCTTTGTACAAAAGAAATATTGACTTTTGATTTTTGCCATTTTTTTTTCTCCTTTATAAAACCTAATTAAATTAACCTTGTTTTCCACTACCTATACGTAAAAAAAAACCAAAATAAAGATATTTCAAAACAAGATACTAATACAAAGTACATCTTTATATCTTATAACGCACCTTTATACTCAACATCTTTTAGATGAGGGAACGTGCATCCCCAATATTTTCTTTATTGAAATGTCTTGTTTACAAATTTTATAATCATTTCAAGTTATTTTAGTGTCATACTTCTTAACTAGTTTTAATGAATTATTTAAATAGGAATTGAGTGATAATAAAAATTGATTCATGATACTCGTGGTTTTTATTCTATGGTAGTGGTAAATTAGTGTTGGATTGATGTAAATATTGACCAATAATTTTATGGTGAGATAGTGTAGTAGTAGGCTTTGCTTTTTAAAGAAAATCTTAAAATTGTATAGGTTGTATATTTGGTGAGTAAGATGAAGTTTGTAAATAAATATTATATTGTAACGAGAAAAGGAGACATAAATGTTACCGAAATGAAAAATTTTCGAGGAATTATTTTTTTAAGAAATTTGTTTCTTTCATATGTTATGCTTTTAGTCTTTAGTTATAAAGAATTATACTTTAATAAATTACACTTTTATAAAATATAAAGCATGAGTTTTAAAGAAAGATACAAGTTATATGAGAAAAAATTAAGAAAATAACATAATTTTACTTTTAATTTAACAATCAAGCAAAAATAAACACAATGAAAATAATATTAAGTTATGTGCTCAAATGATGTCTCCATATTACATATTTCAGAAAGTATATATAAGAAATGGTAGCGACACTTTCTTTGTGATGGATTAAAATTTATTAAAAATCATAAAATTTGGTGAATTTCACATTTAAATTAGAAAAAATAATTATTAAATAAAATATGAGACCCATCAAAATAGATTATTTTCAATCAATTTCAATTAATCACAAAAAATATTAAAAAAAAAGTGCAACTAGTATTTCTCAAGTATATATTTTAAATATAGAATTTGCACACATGTTCCTTCTTGTAAAATTGTCTTAACACTAGAATAGAATAATTTTCAATTTCAAATCCTTTATCTCTTCTTTAAATTTAGATTTATATGTATGTTAATATATAAATAAAAATCTAAATATAATTAATCTATATGTACTTTTGTATAATAAATTAAAATGTCTAACTTAGAGAGTGAAGTTCTCACCTTCCTGACTTTCTCAAAAAAAAAATTCTCAACACATTCAATTATTTTTTTAATGTGTGGTTAATTGAATTAATTAAATTACAAGAGAAATTTAATTTAATTTTATGTTGTAGAAAATATAATCAAGATAAATTTTCCATGTTATGATGTTAGGTAAGTTATTGAGTTTGAGATTCATATGGGTCTTAAGATCCTTGAGGAAAAGGTTAAGGTTAGTGGTAGGTAAAAAATTTTAGACGGTTTTAAAGATGATCTTATGGTTAAGTAAGAAAAATTCCAATTTCTTTCCCTTCCCTTCCCCACACTTGGAAGCTACCTTCTCATTTTCCCTTATACCTCTCATTAACCCAAGTGTCTTCTTTCCTTCCCTTATCTCAAAGCTCTCTCGTATCTCTCCTCCATCAGAAATGAGCATTCTCATTCACTCTCAAGAATAAGACTTCATTTCCTTTCAAGACAATTTTCTTTTCTCTCTTTCTATGAGTTAACCTAAAATGGGTATTTGTTGCAAATTTTTATTAATGTTGGTTTTAGGGTTTTGGTGAGGTGGTGTTGTTGTTGAAAAAACAAATTCTCCTTTGTTAACTCAAGACCTTTCTTTTTTGTCTTCCCCCTAAGAACTTAAGCTTAAAGACCCTATAGGTAAAGGAAGCGTAATCCTTGCATTTGAATTTTATGTTGTTAGAAACAATTGTATATGATGTATGGTTTGTATTGACTATGAGCTTTTGTTCTAATTGAAGTTTTAGGGTGTTTTGGGATGACTTGGAGACCATTCTGGTTTGTGAAAATCACAAATAAGAAAAATTACACTCTTGCTCAAGTGAGTAAGAGCTCTAGTTTAAGCAAGCTTGACTACTAACTTAAGCAAAAGCTCACTTAAGTGAGTAGGAGCTCTAATTTAAGTGAATAGAGTGCTAAAGGGTGAATGATATTTCCATATATGTTCTTACTTAACTAAGTAAGAGCTCTAACTTATGCAAAAACTCGCTTAGGTAAGTAGTCATTGTAAAGTTATTAAGATAAACTTCATAAGGAGCATTGCTGCCATTGTGATCAGAGGGTTGGAAGAGTCATGACCAAGTCCCTTGTTGTGTTTTTGTTTTTATGAGGTAAGCATGAAGTTAGTTTATCTCAATCATGGGTGTGATAGTAGTTATGAGTAAAGGAGTTGACCTCCAACCCTAATTGTGTGATGTTTGAATGAACTAGGTGAAGGAAAATGATTTTGTCCAATCTTTATTCTAATCTCTATGTTTAATTGTGTTACAATTAATTGTTAAAATATTTGGATAATTTGTTCTCTTTATATTTTTGGTTGGAATTTGGTGAATTAATGATTTAAAGGTGTTAATATGTGTTATTTTTATGTAATTTGTGATCCGTAATGGTAAGGATAGATTAAGTTTTGTGTCTCATGCACTTAGAGTGATTTTTGGAATGATAAAAACCTTTAGAAAAAAGGTTATGTAGAAAAACATAGAATCGTAACTTTTTGTTAGTCATTATATATTATAATGTTGTCTATTTAAAGTTATAATATACAAGAATGTTGAATTTTATAATTACTATTTTAAAAATTATATTTAAATGATTTATAATTGATTGATAGGATAAAAAAATTTATTCCAACAATGTAAAAAAATTAAGTTCTTTTTTGTTTTTCATTTAATTAACCTTTCATTATTTTGCAAGAGAGAAAAGTAAAAGAAGAAAGGAATTTTGAAATTTGAATTAAAAAATAAAGGAAATTTTTTAATTTATTTTTTAAGAATTAATTTTTTTTCCTCATTGTCTTCAAATTTTAAATTTTTATTTTAAAAATGAAATTCAATTGAAAATAAAATTTTTAAAATGATAATTATAAAGATAAT
>JAMLFT010001990.1:0-27743 GCA_026544285.1 Pachyrhizus erosus | reverse complement strand
ATTGAATTGTTAACATCGCTACTACGTTATCATCTTAAGGACAATAAAAATTAAAAAAAAATATTAAACAATAAAAACTAAAATAATTTTTTAAAAATCAAAATTATTTTTTTAAAGGCCAAATAATTTTTTTTATTTTTTATGGATAAAATTCTTATTTAAACCTTTTTTTTTTCTAATGTCTCACCTTTAAACCATTAGTTGCGGAGGCAGCATTGAATTTGTGAAAGATATTTTCTGGCTACGTCAGGGCATTTCAGTCATTGAAAAGAAATCTTAACCAAAGAAATTGTCTTTCTCAGAATTTGGCATAAGAAGAGGGACGAATTTGCAAATTAAGTAAACAGTCCCATTATGACATATCTGCATCCGTCTGCAAGAACAGCACCTTTCATTCACCAAAGCCCCTAAAAAAAATAATTTGCAGAACATTGCATCGAAAGGTGAAAAGAATTAAAGAAAAGAAAAACAACAATTATTCAATTTTGGATAGAAAAGCATCTGCACCAATCACTGCACTCATTTCTTTTTCCCCATATTTTAAATATTGACGAATTATTCCAAATAAAGGACGAGAAGATCCATCTACTTCCACCAAAGTTTACCCTTATTGTCCATCAAATTATTTTAATGCACATATTGTTTTATTTCACATACAGTTATTACACAATTTTTCCTTAAATAATAAATAATATTATTAAATAAAATTTTATCAATAACTTTAGATATAGTTAAGTTACACCTATAAATAAATAACGATGTATATTATATAACATAATGGTATGATATACCGTGTGTCTAAATACATTTAAATGCGTATATTCTTGGTACAAAAATAATAATATATGTATTTTTCGTAATAAAAATACGTATAGTATTATTTTTAACAAAAATTATATTTATTTTAGAAAGATCAAATTTAAATACTTTTTCTTAAATTTTTTTGATATCATTATTTAATTAAAATTGAATTTTTTTATTTTAATAATTTATTTATACAAACCTTTAACGCGCAATTTATTGAAGTGAAGTTCTAATAGGTGCTTAGAAACAGACCAAGAAGGTGATTTTTCTCATTAAAATAAATACTACTAGTTCTAACATTTATGTAAAACGAGTTTTCAAATACGCTATCTAACTAGAAAAATAATTTAAAAAATGTGAAAACTTTGCATCTAAGTTTTCTTTTTTAAAAATTATTTTTCATAATTTTTTGATAAATGATTTTTCATAATTTATACGTTAATAAGCATAAACAAAAACATTATAAACATTTGAATACTTCAGGTTTTGAATTTTGACACAATTCTCCTTGGTCTTATCCGATCTAATTATTGTGATTATAATAGTAAATATTAAATTAATAAGCATAAATAAAAACATTATAAACATACGAATACTTCAGGTTTTGAATTTTGACATAATCCTTCTTGGTCTAATGTGATAATATTATTATGATCATAATAATAATACTTATAACATTAAATAATATTATTAATATGCCTAAAGACTTTGAAGCTTCGCTATAGTTCTTTACCCTCTTGATTTTCTTCCTAAATCCTCTCCATTTTTTTTCCTTTTTGTGTTGAGCCTCCCTCGTTTCGCTTTCTCAGTTCCCTTTTCTCTGTTCTTTTTTCTCCTTTCTTCTGTATCTCTCTCTCTCTTTCTCCGCTACACCAAAAGCTCGTGTTTTTTGCAATTGCTACTGTTGAGTTTACAAACATTCACCAAACTCATTCATTCCTCATTACCCATCAATATTTATTCTGTCAGCATGTCTCAGACTAACTGGGAAGCTGATAAGATGTAAGTGTTATTGCTCTTTTTTTAAAATCTTTTTTTTCAACTTTTAATAGAGGTTTTGTCAGTTTTGAAAAATGGGTTTTTGTTCATTCTAAAAAATTTAGCCTTTTTTTTTTTATTGATTTGGGTTCTGGGTCTGTTTCCTGCTTTTTGTCTCTTTTGGTGTTGATTTGGGTTGGTTTATTTCCCTTGGTTAGGTTGCGTTTTTGTGAATGTGTGAGGATGTTTTGATGGGTGTGTTAGGGTTTTTTAGTCTCTGCAAGTGTAAGAGGGGGGTGGGGGTGTCTTTAGATTGAATGAAATTGAACTCTTTGGTTCCTGCATTTGGGCGTGTTGTTGTTTTGATGTGGGTTTTTTGCCATCTGTTCTGTGTGTGATGTACTTGATGTAAAGATCCCAACTTTGGTTCTCATATGTGCTTGCTTGCTCTGTGAGATTTTTAGGTTAGATGTTTACATACATGATTACCTAGTGAAGAGGGATTTGAAGGCTTCAGCCCAGGCTTTTCAAGCTGAAGGGAAAGTCTCCTCGGACCCTGTTGGTGAGTTACCTAGAAACAAAGTAGTTGAGTTGGATTTAATGTTTCTGTTTTTCCATTGGCTGCTTATGTTGATGATAATGTGGAATTGCAGCTATTGATGCACCCGGAGGATTTCTGTTTGAGTGGTGGTCGGTTTTTTGGGACATATTTATTGCCCGGACAAATGAGAAGCACTCAGAGGTTGCTGCATCTTATATTGAGGTTGGTTGATTAACTTTGGCTGTATTCATTCATGTATTCAATATGAAGTTTGTATGCAGCATATTTAACTATTGAGGTTGGTTCATATATAGCATATTTCTTCTTGCACGGTATATCTGAGTTGGACAGTTGTGCTAGAAGTTCAGGGAAGAAAAAATGGTATTGATATGAATTGGCAGTTGATCAACTTCTGTGGTATTTGTTCATGTATTCAATGAGGAAGTGTATACATTCAAGTAGTTATAACTTCAAAATTGTGCCTCCTAACTAATGGATGATTTGGTTAGCTGTTTCTTGCCTGCAATTTATAGTTTAGCTGTTGGGAAAAGTTGGGATCTTTTCTTTAGATTCACGTTTGATTAAATAAAGTCATAGGTAGATCTTTATTTTTTAATTTAGGGTTCTGACTAGGTGGCTGGCAGTATGATTTCAAAGAGTATCATGTTTGAACCGTGGTTATTTGTCTACTGGTAACTATGATTACTTGATGATTTTTGGTGTTTTTGTTTTTTCTGAAATGAAATCATAAATTGCTTGAAGAAAACTGTTGTTTGTGTTGTCCTGTAATCCTGTGGCAAGGCAACTTTGAATGCATATTTACACAAATCTAGAAGAAAAATTGAGATTTGAGAAGTTAATTAATAAATTGCATAATGAATCTCTAGTCATAATAGGCATCTTGACCCATTATAAATTCATGTTCCTCACTTGGTTAATAATATTTCTCCAATTTGTGATGACAGCTTACATTTCCTTTTCATCTCCTGACCTTTTATGTTTTTTTAATTTGTATCATGATGAATTTATATCCATTTTATCTTTCCAGAGGCCTTTGCATGTTAGATGTGGTTCTAAACAGGAAATTTGATCTATCCAAGTCTGTGATGCTTGCTTTGTTAAATTGAAGAAATTAGATAGTTATACTAATGTTATTATCTTGGCCTTGGCAAGAATAAGAAATTTCAATTTTGACAATTAGCTTGGCCATAGTAGTCAGTTTCGTGCTATAGTGGCATTGTGGCGTTGTGGCTGTAGGCCACTTGGTGGAGCCCTGTCACATTGCAGTTGTTGTGCCATAAGTGGCGTGAATTGTGGCAACTATTGTGGCCATCACGACTGCTACTGACTCAGACAAAACCCCTTCCCCTCCCACTTTCAAATGATGATGTTTGGTGTTGTTTAAGGGGGGTAATCTTTGAATTTTGCTCCCCTTTTATTTCATCTGACCCTATTTTCCCACTCTCACTCCTTTCAAAGGCTAAATGGTGCCAGACTATTCTCTCTTCAACACAAACCATCTGACCTAGAGCTCCCAGCAGTGTATCTGGCCAACCCATGGCACTCCAGTGGAGTTTCCGACTGGTCCATGGCGCTGCAGTGGAGCTTCCGGCCAATCCATGGCGCTGCAGTGGAATTTTTGTCCAATTCGCACACTATGGAACTCTGGAACATAGTTGTCTGGTCTCTCTTTGTTCACATCCTTTGGAGTGTGTTCTGTTCATGTCAAAGAGGAGTCTTTATATATATATTTATATTCTTTCCTTTGTTGTTTTGTTTTGATAGGTAGCCATATGTACTTTTTTCTTTTATATACAACTTGACTCTTGTTATTAACTTCTATGTTTGCTGTAAAATTATGACTTTTAATTATTAATTATGGATATGCCTTTATTTATGAGAATTTTATATTTTTGAGCATTTATATATATGTAAAATGAATTGTTTAATTTATAAATGGAACTTTCATAATAGTGGTCATCCCACTATTGCGCTATAGTGGTTTTGGGGTTAGCCACTCTGTGCTGCTATCTGGGATTGATAACTATGAGCTTAGCAAGATATAGCTATATATCTGATTATTCAATACTTATGCTGCCCTTGTAAGATTGTTGGCATATTGGTCTGTCCAATTTTACAAAGGAATTGCCCACAGGAAAAAGAAAACTGAGGTACCGCTTGAAGCTTATGGTTTGTGAAACTCTCTTTGCAGACCCAGTTAATTAAGGCAAGAGAGCAGCAGCAACAGCAGCAGCAGCAGCAGCAGCCACAACCTCAGCAGTCACAACATCAACAGCAGCAGCAGCAACAACAAATGCAGATGCAACAATTCATATTACAGAGGGCTCAGCAGCAGCAGCAACCACAACAGCAGCAGCAGCAACCACAACAGCAACAGCAGCAACAATCACAACCGCAACATCAGCAGCCACCACCACAGCAACAGCAGGGTAGGGATAGGGCTCATCTCTTAAATGGTGGCACCAACGGGTTAGTTGGAAACCCGAATGCAAATGCACTAGCAACAAAGATGTACGAGGAAAGGTTAAAATTGCCCCTTCAAAGGGACTCTTTGGAAGATGCAGCAATGAAGGTTGGGAGATATTCCGGTTGCCTAATTATAAAGATGAGCTACTTTTTATTTTTTTGACATATATTCATAACTATCTTATGGTATTTTGTACAGCAAAGATTTGGAGACCAACTTTTGGACCCAAGTCATGCCTCAATATTGAAGTCATCTGCAGCTACTGGCCAACCTTCTGGGTATTTTTTAGAACTTAGCTTTTATCACTTTTTGTTTAAGTCATTCTGTGAGTTTGATATATGCTTGAAAAAGAAGGTAGTTATGCTTGTTTAGTCTGTAACTGAGTTTATTTAAGTTTGATCTGAAATAACATGAGTTGAAGCTTCATCAATGTGAGACAAAAAAGGGAATCTTGTATGGTAAACATTGTAGAAGCCCTATTTTCTTCTCTGCAGGGTAGGGTAGGGGCAGAAGCTATGGTAGTTCATTTGAAATGGGTTTGCTTCTTCCACGACCTTGAAGAATTAGTAGTTATTTGCTTTTTTTTTTTTTTTTTTTTTTTAAGTTTTTGAAATATCTATTTAGCATTCCACTAACTATTTAGCATCTGGTGTTATTTAATCTTTATAGCTATGGATGTTGACTTTGTTAGCACTAAATTTCTTGATTTCAGGCAAGTTTTGCATGGTGCTGCTGGTGCAATGTCTCCACAAGTTCAAGCTCGTAGTCAACAATTACCAGGATCTACTCCGGTATGCTAGTGTTCTTAAATTGAACTCATTACCTCTTACTAGATTCTTATCAGCTCTTTTTCTCTGACTTGACTAATCAGGATAATAAAGAGTGAGATCAATCCTTGTTTTAAATCCCAGAACTGCGGGTTTAGGGTTTATATGCTAGTATTAAACTCATTACCTCTTACTATATTCTTATCAGCTCTTTTTCTCTGACTTGACTAATCAGGATATAAAGAGTGAGATCAATCCTGTTTTAAATCCCAGAGCTGCGGGTCCTGAAGGATCGTTGATAGCAATGCCTGGTATTCTTTCATCATGTCCTTAATCTAATGTATTTGGTATTTTGGTTTATGTTGTTACTTTGGACGCTGGTCTGCAAGCATTTGTTGGGGGGTTTGTTCTATTTAGTTGGTTCATTACAATTTATTCATCACACTGTTGGATGAAGGATACGTTGGGAATTTATGTTAAAACTGTTATAATGTTTTATCATTACTCTTGCACACAGATCGAGTTAACAGGAGGTTTTTCTGTGTCAGGTTCGAATCAAGGTAGCAACAATTTGACTCTGAAAGGGTGGCCACTCACAGTGAGTATTCCTTTTATGCTAAAGTTTATTTTGTATTAAATGTTACTGGCAGTGGATAAAATCCTGTGTTCCTAAACTTTTTAAACTTGAGAGTTTGTTTTGATGTTGTACATGGGAATTTAACCTATGATCTTTTCTCCTAACCATATCCCATCCGTACTGCTTGAGCCATTATCAAGTGGCAGAAGTAGCCTTCCTTGATAACCCTTGCAAAATTTCCCTTGTCTGATAGAAATAGTGGCATCTTAACTGAAGTCTCTAGCAATCACCCTGCTAACTTTGTGATTTTGATGTCATTTAATGATAGAACTAAATAATTGAGTCATTAAGCTTCTCTATTTACCTTTTTTCTATTCCTTGTTAGGGCTTGGAGCAACTACGTTCTGGTTTACTCCAGCAACAGAAACCTCCTTTCATACAGTCTCCTCAGCCTTTTCATCAACTTCCAATGTTGACACCACAGCATCAGCAACAGCTAATGCTAGCACAACAAAATTTGCCATCGCCATCTGCCAATGATGATAATCGAAGACTCAGAATGCTGTTGAATAATAGGAATATGGGTGTAACTAAGGATGGTCTTTCGAATCCTGTTGATGTAGTTTCAAATGTTGGAACACCTCTTCAAGCAGGTGGCCCTGCTTTTCCGCGCAATGATACAGATATGCTGATGAAGGTGCTTGTTCTCTTGTAACTTATCTTTTCATTTCTTTATAGTTCTTGCATTATTTTTTCAAGTTATTTATAATTCCTTGGAGTTGCCTGGAGAGTCATGAGTTGCATCTTCTGAAATTTTTTGTTTGTGTAGTTGAAACTGGCACAGTTACACCAACACCAACACCAACAACAGCAGAATGCCAATCCTCAACAGCAGCAACTGCAACAGCATACACTTTCGAATCAGCAATCTCAGACTTCAAATCATAGCATGCATCAGCAAGATAAAATGGGGGGAGGTGGTGGTAGTGTCAATGTGGATGGTAGCATTTCAAACTCCTTTAGAGGCAATGATCAGGTCAGTCCTTTTATGGTTGTCACAACCCCATGCATTTTTGAGATATTGAGCTATGCATAATTTTCTAATTCCTATTATCTTATGGAATCATTAGGGCAATACACCATTATATATATTCTGACTTGAAAAATAATGCATACTATTTAGTCAGTAATTTTCTGATGTATGCAATTAGGCTCTCTTGTTAGATATATTGATATAGCCATTCATTATACTGAATTTTGTAACCTGCTATGTAGTTGCTCCATGCAGAAGTACCCTACATATACCTTTTCCTTTGATATATCATTGTTAAAACTATAAGTTACATTGAGCTTGTAATCTCCTTTTTTCCTCTTTCTGCCTTTGGCTGTCTATATGTAAGGCTGCACATGTCTTACCTGTCATGGTTGATATCTTCAATTTTATTGGTACAATTTTGAACACTATAGATTTGTTTTTATGGTTTTGAAGGTTTTACTGCAATGGGATTTGGAAGCAGTTTGGAAATCCATGAGGGATAGTGAATTTGTTTACTTATAATTACTGAATTGGTTGAGTACAAATATTATTCACACAGTAGTCAATGGCGGATAATGCCGGAGCAGCCACTCCCTGAAAATGCTATAGTGGGATGACTGCAATTCTGTTTTGTGGGTTCTTATTTTGAAAATTTTTAATGTATATATGTATATAGTTTTTCTAATTTTATACTTAGTTTGTATTATATAACAATATATGTACTTGTTTAATAACATTTTATATATATATTTTTACTAATTATATGTATTTCTTCTTGTTATATTTAGCAATTGTTAGTACTATTATTTAATTTATTATATTATATATTATTTTATTTAGTTGTTGTTATTATTATTATTTAATTATTATATCATATATTGTTTAATATCAAATATTGTGTTTTATTTAGATTATTATTATTTACTTTATTATATTGTATATTATGTATTATGTTTTAAACAATTTTTATATTTTAATACTATTATACTTTATGGTATTATTACTCTGTAGTAATATAAAAAAAATTATTACTTAGTGCACCAGGCTAAGAGATAGTGGACCAGCTTAAGATGTTACATGTTATATCTTATGTTTTAAATAAGAAAAAAAAGCTATTGGACTTGGGCCAACAAATGAAAAGTGGTAAAAAAAAAAAACTAAAACCCTAAGATCCTATCCATAAGCTGCTGCACTGTTTGGTTGCGCCGCTCCTATGGCAGACAATGCAGATGGATGTGTGGGAGGCCAGCGGCAGCAAGACAGAGGTTGCAGAGGCTGTCCAGCGACGATGGAGGTTGCCTAGCCTTGTCCGGCAATGATGGAGATCGCCAACCCTAGTTGGGCGATTGCCAAGGTCCCCAAGCCTTGTCCGATGACGGTGCAAATGGAGGAGCGGCTGCAATGCCCACTAATTGCTGCGATTTACCGTGAATGGCGCCGCTATGTGCCATTGACTATTATGATTATTCATATAATTTCTTTAACCTAAAGTTTTGTAAACTTGAGTAGTTAGAATAGAATGTTGGAAAGCTTTCTGATCAGATGTGATGATTCATTGATAAAGTGGCAACGAAAGTTTTTTTCTCCATTGAATTTTGACCCCTGTATGTGGAAGAAATGACTGGTGAATTGTTTCAAGATTATGAATTGCTTTCTATCTGTTGGATCACATAAGCATAAATTTATGTCCCTGAATTTGGAAAATGTTTGATCTGGTGTATGTTTATAATGTTGTCTAAAATAGGTTCCTAACATTGTTTCTTCTGAATGCACTTTAAGGTTTCCAAAAACCAGACTGGGAGAAAGAGAAAGCAGCCTGCATCTTCGGGTCCCGCCAATAGTTCTGGAACAGCTAATACAGCTGGTCCATCTCCAAGTTCAGCACCCTCAACTCCCTCAACACACACACCTGGTGATGTGATGTCAATGCCTGCTTTACCTCATAGTGGTAGTTCTTCAAAGTCATTAATGATGTTTGGTGCTGATGGTGCCGGAACTCTAACATCACCTTCAAACCAGTTGGTAAGTGGCTCTTTCAATCGATGGAAGGAATAAGTTCCTTGCATGTAGACTCATTGCCATTCCATTTTGGCAGTGGGATGATAAGGATCTTGAATTGCAGGCTGATGTGGATCGTTTTGTGGAGGATGGACCTCTTGAGGATAATGTGGAGTCTTTTTTATCTCATGATGATACAGACCCTAGAGATACTGTTGGTCGTTGTATGGATGTAAGCAAAGGTGCAGTAAACACCATTTTTTTTTATTTACTATAAAATACTCTAGTGCATTTACATGTTAAATTTTCCCTTGGTCTGATGCAAGAAAAATGCATTTTTTGTTTTACAGATAACTTGTTTATTAGTGGTAGATTGTACATTGTAGTAAACTATGTTACATAAATTTATTCACATGCCTTCACTCAATAACTTCTATGATGGTTGGTTCATGGTATAGTGTCAAAGCCTCATTGATCAAGTGGTTTAGAGTTGATCCTTGTTCTCTGTTCTAATTAAAAAGTTAAATTTCAGCATAAGGTAGGGTGGGCCTAAGCATTATCCATGCTTCACACTTAAAGGAATCTTGTGTGTCAGAGAAGGTTAAGTTAAATATAAAGTGTTCATATGCTTTCATCCTGCAACATAAGCATTTGAGATAGTTTTTAGTTCATGGCGAACTAATAATCTTAAAAAGCAATCAAAGACTCTTCATTAATGAATTATGGACTTTTCCCCCTCAACAAATACACTTTGGAATATTAGTTTTGTACCTATGCCTATCCTTTTTATTTATAACATTTTGGAATATTAGTTTTGTACCTATGCCTATCCTTTTTATTTATAACATTTTGGAATATTAGCATTGGTTTTGGAATGTGGTTAACTGTAAATTCAATAATTGATGATTGCCAGCAGTGATTAAACTACTGATGATTAGCTCCTTGATTACTCCATTTATTGATTGTAATAAGGCTATAAATGAGATATCCAGTATGTGGTCTACACACATGAATTATCAGATTGGTACCTTCCATCATGACTGGATCTTGTATTTCCCTCAGATCCATGGCTGCACAGGGCTAGATCTGTACCTTCATAGCTGTAATTGGTGTTTGCATGTCACAGTTCTCCATTTTCTGGTTGACCTGCTTCAAAAAGCTCACCATTGTTGACTTTCTGAGATTCATAACTGAATAAAGAGTATGCTAACTGAATTGAAATTGACAATGACTGATGTTAGTTACAAGAGAAGCGAGCCATCTATTTATAGATGACTCAGACTAACAGTGGGCCTGCCAACAAGGGGCCCATACTACAAACTAAGGCCTGAAACCTAAGAAAGGGGCAGAACAAACAGAAAATCATATCTCCTAGTACATTTATCTCTAGTACCCCTGCAAGCTCAGGTGGGGAATGAGGCAGATTGATCATCCACGGTAAGCTTGGGCCTCAACAAAGTAAACCTTTTGGGAGGTAGAGCTTTTGTGAGGATATCTGCACATTGGGCAGCAGCTGTGATGATGAGCTTTCACGACAGTGTTATCAATAGCGGATGATGTAGCATGGCAGAGAGCCCAAAATCCACCATAAACATTTGGCGGATGGCGTGGTGGCATATGGCAGACAAATAAAAAACATATATATACATATAAAATACTAAAAAACAGTATATATAACAGTAAACATGATTAAAAATATTAAAGCAACAACAAATATAAATACTAAAACAGCATGTAAATACTGACTAATACTCATAAAATTAACAATAATATTCAGAACTTCTAATCAAATATTAGTAAACTGATATTAAAACATAAAGTTCAAAACTTCAAATAAATATAAAATGATAAAAAAACACAATTGCTTCTAAAACAGAAGATAAAATGTCCTAATTTTCTAATCCTCTAGCTCTTTCTCAATCCCAACATAATTAGTTTCATTGTTATCCACTAGGACTTATCCTTCATCCTCGTCTCCTTTAGATTCTTCAAAGTCAGCTAATTATTTAGTTTCCTCAGACTTAGGCATCGTTACTTCCTGTCAGTCCATGCATTTGACATTGTAGAACAACCATATCTGCTTCACGGCTCCTTATTATCCTTCAACAACTCTTGAGTGTATTCTATCTCCTTATTGAGGAGTGGAACTCTAGTTTCATGGTAAGTAGGAGCTGACAGATTTTGGCCATATACACCAATGACATGAATCATATCTTGAAAGCTCTTCAGTTTAACAAGGTTGAATGGTAAGTTGACTTGATACCAAAAGCGAGCAATATATTGATGAACATTTGCCTTCAATTTTTTGTCACAAAACTCCTGGATGTTAGCTTGCCTTTTTTTCTCCTTCTATCTCTTCTTTATTACAGATGCTGGATCTCTACAGAACATATCCATGAGCCCTTTTTTAGTAATATTGCTTCTACATTTAACATTGTTAGTTGAGGTGGGAATTGAAACTTCATCTTATGATGACAAATCATAGGCCACATTTGGAATTTCAGAATTATCTCCTTTCTCTTTTTGCCTAAGATTTGCCCAAATCTCTTCTTTGACTTCCTTTGGACACTTGCTGCAAGGTGCAATGCTGCTTTTTTTCCCATTAGGTGATATTTGGCTTTGGTGATTCCTCCTTTTGTAATTTTTCCACAATAATTATAGACATTAGTATTAGTGTCTGAATCATGAAGGGGATGCCAATACTTCCAACCTGGATCAGTTCTGTTAGATGGATGACCTTGCGCCTTGTTTAGTTGTGATGGTGGCCTCTGGTACAGTTGAATAGACAGAGGTTTAAGAGTAGAAGAAAGAAAAAGAAACGACTAGAAGGCTGTCGAAGAAATAGTGGTATATGGGTTGTTTGTGGCAGTTGGAAGGTGGTTCATGGCGGTTGGAGGGTGGTTCGTGGTGACTAGAAGGTGGTTCGTGGTGGCTGGAGGGTGTTTGGATGTTGTCAATGATTGGTTTGTTTGCGCAAAATGCTGCAGCTCTTGGTTTGCAAAGTGGAGCATATAGGTTTGCGTTGAGCAAATTGGGTTGAGGGGTGTACAAATTTCAACCCTAAACCTTAAGTTTTGGGTTCGGGTTGGATCAAACAACCCAACCCATTTTTTTTTAATTAGGGTTTCAAACCCATTTTTATTGGGCCTGGATCAGGTCACATGACCCAAGATCATATGACCCAACCATATTTGTTTTTTAAATAGGGTTTCAAACCCCTTTTTTATTGGGCTTTGATCAGTCACATGACCCAAGTAGGTCATCTCTGTTTCAATGAACCCGTGTCCAACCTTCAGTCATAACCGTTCTGGATGTCATAACTGCAATACAAAATGCGGCCTCTATGGCACGCAATGTGAAACCCAATGCACCGTGACCATGTAATGGTGGTTGGAAGGATTTCCACCACTACAAGCCGCCATAACGCTGCCATGGCCGGTATTTAACAACGCTGATTCACAAGCAAATAAGAGGTCCATCTCCATATGTTCTGTGTGGGCATGCAGAACAGGGATATAAGCTATAGCCACAATGCTCAAGTTGTCACAATATATGTGAGGGATAGTTCCCAGAATGCTGAACACCAAGTTTAGAGAGCAATGTCTGAATCCAAGTGACTTCAACAGTGGCAACGACTAAGCTTCTATATTCAACCTTAGTACTGTAATGAGTAACAACTGGTTGCTTCTTGGAGCAACATAAGAGGAAGTCCAAGGAAGATGCAGGCATTAGAGGTAGAGTGCCTGTCATCAGGGTATGATGCCCAATATGCATCACAATGTAGTAATAGGGAATGAGCCAGTAGTGGGAGTAGGCAGGAGATGAAGTCCCTAAGAGAATAAATACTTGTCCCATTTTATGTCAAATTCTCCTTTATCTCTCCTTTAACCAACTTCCTTTCCATCACACCTTTCTAACTAACGTTCTCAAACATTAGCCTTAGCTGACTTAGCTTTATGGGGGCATATTGGGAAAACCCAAGTCCCACATTGACTAAAGATAGTGCCTGAATAGAGAATATAAATGAGGGACAACCTTCACCTCTTGAGCTAGCTCTTGGGGTTCAGTTAGGCCCAAATCTACATTCTAAGAGGATATACTTGTAGGGTCTTAGTTTTGGGCTTAACCAATTGTTTGTCAGTATTCCTATCAATTCACTGGTTACTTTCTTCATAAATTCACTGAATTCTCCAGTTCTTCAATTCTTGATTCCATGTTTGTCAATTGAAGATGCCGTAGGTTGGGCTAATCATTATGTATCCAATAACAAAATAGAGAGAAAAAGAATGAATCTATTATCGGGGAATGTATCTGAACTGAAAAAAGGAGAACATTCTTCTTCCAAGGGTTCCATTCAGCAAAGGGCAAGCCCTTTTTACAACTGTGCTATTGCTCAATTCCCCAGAGCTATCTATTTAGAATGAATCTCCCTTCTTCCCATCTTACTATTTAAGCTAAGCCCTTGCCCCTACTACTATTACCATGTAACTTATTCTATAAATGCTTAGTAAACTAATTATATAACTTCTGGGGTCCTATCTACCAATGTATAACTTGTATTACATATATATTGCCACAAAAATTTACCATCTACCAAAATCATTAAAGCTGTTCACCAGGAAGTGGTCCAAGGACCTTGGGTACACCCAGGATGCAGCATGTAAAAACATGTAGCATGTCATTAATAATTCTACAAGTGCTGTAGTCCAAACTTAGAATGGAATTGTGGACATTATCTGGATAGAAACTAGCTCCAACTGAATAAAATGTTTTAGAAGGAAACACCCTAGAATGCTCCAATGACCAAATTCATTTAGCCCGAATAGCTCGCTGATTACTCTACTAATTGATTGTATCGAAGCTATAAATAACAGGTTAAAATGTGCAAGCCCACAGACAATTTTCTCCCAATTACTTTCTACTTCAACAATAACCATGTGTTCTTGGTAATAGACTTAGAGAAGGGGCAATACACTTAGGTGGATTGGTGTTCATTAATTTATTGACCTGCTTAAATGGATCTTGCTGCAGAAACTGAGGCCATTGATTCACTTTATTTTCAGGTTTCACATTTTCTGAAATAAGTTCTGTACGGGCAAGCACTAACAAAGTTGTCTGTTGCCATTTCTCGTCTGATGGGAAATTACTTGCTAGTGGTGGCCATGACAAAAAGGTTAGTCAATGCATTATTCTGGGAAATCATTTTATTTATTGTTTTCTCTATTCTACAAATTTCCTGAAATTTGCAGTGATCTCAGCAATTGATCTGCTTGGAAATTGAAAAACAAAATTAGTAATATATGTATTACTTATTCTGCTTATATATACCTGCATAGAATATGACATTTGCTCTGATTTTTTCATAATGCAGGCTGTTTTATGGTTCACAGATTCTCTAAAACAGAAAGCTACTCTTGAAGAGCATGCATCTTTAATCACTGATGTTCGTTTCAGTCCAAGCATTCCTCGTCTTGCAACATCTTCATATGACAAAACTGTCAGGGTGTGGGATGTTGAGAACGTTAGTTCATTTCATTTGTTTTACTCCAATAACTGTTTTTGAGATACCCCCGCCTAAGATTTAATATCTATATTTTGAAATAACTGGGCTATGTATTTCATAGGTATAGGATCTTCTCTGCCTTTTGAATTGTGTAAGTTAAATTTTAGAAATACACAACCTGCTTGCCTCTGGCAGCAGACTAACTTGTATATATATATATAATATTAAACCAAGGGGTGCAGGGTAAGGCTAACTAACACACTGCATAGCAATGTGCAGTCTGTACTAACAGCTATCCTACACCGAGGGAAGTAGATTAGCAGACTTGAAAAGAAAGGAAGAAGTCTGATACATTAAATACACAAATAAATACATAAGATATTTAACACTCCCCCTCAAGTTGGAGCATATAGATTTTATGCTCCAAGCTTGGAACATATGTATTGAATCTGAGACCCCCTTAAAGATTTAATCAAAATGTCAGCAAGTTGATCGTTTGAACTAACAAATTCAGTGCTGATCTCCTTGGACAACAACTTCTCCCTCACAAAATGGCAATCAATTTCTATATGTTTAGTCTTCTCATGGAATACTGGATTGGAGGCAATATGGAGGGCTGCTTAATTATCACAGTACAGTTTCATTGGTTGAATACAAAACGTCAGTTCTTGAAGTTGTTTGATCCATACCAACTCACAAGTGGCTAAGGCCATAACTCTATATTTTGCTTTTGCACTAGATCAAGCAACAATATTCTGTTTCTTACTTTTCCAAGAAATTACATTTCCACCAATTGAAACACAATACTCTATAGTGGAAAGTTGATATGTGAGAGAACCTGCCCAATCAACATTGCAGTATCCAGAAATTAGAGTATCACTTTTATCCTCGTATAAGAGTCCCTGTCTTGGAGTCTTTTTGATATATCTGAGAATACGAATGACTACATTCCAATGATCAACATGAGGGGCTTGCATAAATTGACTAACTACTCCCACAACAAAGGATATATCAGGTCTAGTAATTGTGAGGTATATAAGTTTTCCTACCAATTTGCTATATCTTTCTAGATTTGAGTATGGTTTGCCTTGTTCTGATATTAATTTTTGGTTTGGATCCATGGGACTCTCAATGAGTCTACAATCTGACATTCCTGTCTCTTCTAATATGTCCAATGCATACTTTCTCTGAGAGATAACAACGCCTTCTTTGGATTGTGTCACCTCTATACCAAGAAAGTATTTAAGGCAACCCAGGTCCTTAGTTTGGAAGTGACTATTTCCTTGATTACGATATCATCAACATACACAACCAAATAGACACATCTAGAGAGATGTGGCAGTAGAAGACAAAGTGATCTGCTTCATTACGCTTTATACCAAAACTCTACACCACATAACTAAAATTTCCAAACCAAACTCTTGGAAATTGTTTAAGGCCATAAAGAGAACGACAAAGTTTGCAAACTAGGTCAAATTCCCTCTGAGTAACAAACCTAGGAGGTTGTTCCATATAAACTTCTTCCTCTAACTCACCATGAAGAAAGGCATTTTTAATGTCTAATTGATGGAGAGACCAACGACGAATAGCAGCCATGGCCATAAAAAGGTGAACAATAGTGATCTTAGCTACAGGAGAGAAGGTGTTACCATAGTCAAGACCAAGAATCTGAGTGTAGCCTTGAACAACCAACCAAGCTTTAAGACGGTCAACCTCACCATTAGGACCAACTTTGATAGCATAGACCTATCTACAACCAACTATTTTCTTACCAGATGAAAGAGAGACTAGGTCCCATGTACCACTATGCTCAAGAGCCTGCATTTCATCAATCATGACTTGTTGCCTTCCAATGTGATTAAGTGCTTCATCAACATTTTTAGGAATGGTAGAATAAGACAAAGATTAAAGGAAAGAATAATAAGAGGGAGACACACGATGATAACTTAAGAAATTATAGATAGGATGAGGGTTAGTGGAACAAGTACCTTTCCTAAGAGCAATTGGCCAACCTGTAGAGTTATCAAGAGGTGATGGGGAAAAGGGATTTGTGGTAGGTGCATCTGATGGAGGAGGACATGAACTAGGAAAATCTTCATGTATTGTGAGATGGTCTATCGACGTTCCATGGTGAGATACACTGAGAGGAAAGGAAGACAATTCTTGGTGATTCTTAGGTGATGAGGATAGTTGAACGTTTTCTTGGTGATGGTTCTCAATAGTAGGAGGAATCCCTAACCTTGAGGATGGAATGGGTAACACTTGCTGTATAGAATTCAGGTTTGACACTGAAGAAGAAAAGAATAAAGTTTCTTCAAAGAAAGTCACATCTGCAGACATGTAATATTTCTTAGTAGTTGGAGAGTAACATTTGTACCCTTTTTGTAGGCGTGAATATCCAAGAAATACACATTTGATAGCTCTTGCAAAAAGCTTATCAAGACCTGGAGAGACATCATGAACAAAACATGTACAACCAAAAACTTTAAGAGGTTTATGATACAACGGTTCATTTGGAAAAATGATTGAAAAAGGTGTTTTATTTTCAAGAGATGAAGATGACATTCTATTTATTAGAAAACAAGCCGTGAGAATTGCGTCACCCTAATGACAAGTGGGAACATTTTCACTAATCATCAAAGTACGAGTAGTTTCCACTAAATGTCTATTTTTCTTTTTGCAATACCCTTTTGTTATGGTGTGTGAGGACATGTGGATTGGTGTAAAACACCATGTGAAGACAAAAAAGAAGAAAGGTCACTCGAAAATATTCTTTAGCATTATCACTTCTGAAAACTGTAATAGTTTTTCTGAATTGGTTCTTGATTTAATTGAGGATATGAAAATAGGTTAAAGTTCAGATCTGTCTTTCATTAAAAAACTCCAAGTACATCGAGAATATTCATCTATGAATGTTACAAAATATTTGAAATCAAAGAATGTAATACGACTCGGTCCCTAAATGTCTAAATGAATAGTAAAAAAAATAGAGTTACATTTTGTTTTAGTTTGTTTAGGAAAGGAAGATCTAGTATGTTTGCCTAACTAGCATGATTCACAATTTAGCATCTGAAGAAAATTGAGACGAGGAACTATCATCTTCAACTTTGCTAAACTTGGGTGACCTAAACGATCATGCAAAAGTTTTGGAGAAGAAGCATCAAAACAGGAGATAATAGGATTGGATTCCAGATAGTACAAGCCTCGTGATTCATGTCCTACGCCCAATCAAACGACTTGTACCATGCTCTTGTGTGACAAAGAAATCAACATTAAATGTTATTGAACAATTTAAGGAATGGGTTAGTTGGCTTAAAGATATCAGATTGTAGGGACAACTAGGAATGTACAAGACAAAGTCTAAATTTAAAGAAGAGAGAGAAACTTGGCCAACTTCTTGAGATGCCATTTTGGAATTGTTGGCTAAGGTAACTAAGTGAGGAAACTTTGGTAGAGATATTGATGAAAACAAAGAGTTATTACCAGAAATATGGTCAGAAGCACCTGAATCGACTATCCGAGGACCTTGACCTTCCACAGATTGAGAAATATAGGCTGTTGAGATACTTGACATTGAAGATGATTGAGCTTGGTTACTGGATTTTAACTTCAAGTATTCTTGATACTCTTCATTAGACAACTGTACCATAGATTTCTCCGATTTAGATACATTTGCGGACATATTTAGAAAACCATGTAAGGAATAGCAAGTGTCCTGGGTGTGACCCATTCTCTTGTAGTATGTGCATTGAGGATGTCCACCTCTACTACCACTACCTCCACTTCTCTATTCGTGACGATGACCTCCTCTCCCACGATTGGCCACCATTGCATAAGTTTCAACAGTTTCAGCAGTGCCCTCATTTCTCACCCCCAGTAGGAATACGTAGGAGTCTGGTGATTAAACTGTTCATGGAAGGAATTTCATGACCAATTAGAATTTGATCACGAACATGATCAAAGTCTGAGTGCAAAGTCCCCATGGTCAGAACCATATATAATCTATCAAGTTTTTGTTTTATTCCCTCCAAAAAATCAGTTTCTAGGAACATCTTCAATTTTTCTACTGCAGCTTGAACTTGAGCCGCATGTGAGATCATATCATGATCAGTCTATTTGGGGGAGGTCAACTTATTTGCTAAGTCATATAACTGTTGAATATCATTAGCAAAAATATTTTGGGCTTTTTTCCGAAAAGCACAATAAGTTTTAAATGTTCTGAGTGTCCCTAAGACTTTAGGTTCGACTGACTGCCATAAAACTGCACAAAGTTGGAAGTCCAATTGCTGTCACTGTGTTCTAATTTCACTTGGTATCTTACTAGCTTCTGTCTCTAGATGGTCATGGTATCCTTGACCCAGGAACCACAGTTCTACGGAGGCTGACCATGAAAGATAATTTTTACTATTGAGTTTTTCGTGGTGATGGTGGGAGTTCCAGAAATAGAGAAAACTCGTCCTGTGGTGGCCATGCTATAACAAGCTGAGAATACTGGAAGAAGGATACCGCAGAAGTAGGAGACTAGCCAATCAGCCTTGGGGTTGTTGGAAAAGGCTGACAGACAGAGAATGCAAGGAGAGGGATACAAAGAGGAGAAGAGACTAGTCAAACAACCTTGGATGTTGACGAGAAGAGGCTAAATCAACCTCAAATGGAAAGAGGAGACTCCGATGAGTGTGTTGGCAGTGTTGTAGAAGGATTATGAGGATTCCTGACTGGCGTGTGAGACACGCGCCTGACTGAGTGATGTGCTGTGGTGGCTCGTGGCAGTGCATGAAGGCTCGGTTTTACCTGGTCGGAGTTGGGTTGGGTCACGTTTGATGAGGCGATCCTACCCGAGTTTTGTTTCGAGATAGGTGGCAGCCAGCGACAGTGGCTGGCAGCGACGGACAGCAGTGGAGGACAGGGTGGGATTGTTCCTGCTCTGATACCAAGTTAAATTTTAGAAATACACAACCTGCTTGTCTCTAGCAGCAGTGTAACTTGTATATATATATATATATATAGGAAAACAAGGGGTACAGGGTAAGGCTGACTGTCACACTGCATAGCAGTGTGCAGTCTGCACCAACAGCTATCCTACACCCAGGGAAGCAGACTAGCAGACTTGAAAAGAAAGGAACAAGTTTGATACATTAAATACACAAATAAATACATAAGATATTTAACGGTTGTCTTTTATTGAAAATTTGTACATAGTGAAATAATAAAAGTATAAAAATAATTGTGTTTGTTTCTTATTTAGTGTATACTAAAAAGGATAATACGATATGTCAAATTACTCCTGTCGTTAGTGTGCTATGGGTTTGAAACATATGGTGTATTGCAGCTGTGTTTTCTGGCATATGATTTCTTAAACATGGTTCTATGGTAGTATAATATGCTCTTAGGATGTTGCAATGTAAGTTTATTCAAGGCTCTGGATCCAGGAACCCTTAATTGGCTACAGATTATCATTAAAAATATGAGTTCAGCTTATTGGTAGTTATCATTGAGATTGGGATACAGTGCAATAAAGTACTTTCTAGAAGCTTAGAAAGAAAAGTTATCTACTTCGTTAATGATAAAAGATGATTATTAAGGTGCAAACTTAGTACTGGACAAGCTTAGGGATTTCCATTTTTGGTAATATTTAGAGTTAGCAATTGTAGTTTGCCTATATTTGTGATTTGAATGGATTGTGTGCATACGTGTGTTTGTGGGTTATTCTTTGTGTTCTACTTTAGCTGATATGTAATTACCAATGCAGCCTGGATATACACTTCGTACCTTTACTGGACATTCTTCATCTGTTATGTCACTAGATTTTCACCCTAATAAAGATGATCTTATCTGCTCTTGTGATGTTGATGGTGAGATACGCTATTGGAGCATTAACAATGGCAGTTGTGCTAGAGTCTCAAAGGTAGAATTTTAGCATTTGTTTAATTGATTGTGTATTGAGTTTACATTTCATTTTGCTAAACTGACAAATCTTCTTACTGATTAGGGTGGCACTGCTCAGATGAGATTTCAACCTCGTCTAGGGAGGTACCTAGCTGCAGCTGCAGAGAATGTTGTTTCTATACTTGATGTGGAAACACAAGCATGTCGATATTCACTAAAGGTTGGTTTGAATATTTTTTTCTAAAGTTTCTTTGCTGTAGTTAGGATAAATCCTTTCAATTAGATGTGCCATAATTCTTGAGCCTGTCTGTACTTGAGTCACACACTCATACTATCTGGCTAGTTGTTTTTGCTGGTAGGAGGTCTAAGAAAAGAAACTTCTTTATATAAGAATCAAACACTTGTGCCATTGTATATATTTCCAAACAATTTTGGAGCTCGGCTATTTGTTGTTTTGGTGACTTCAGTAGTAATTTTTGTTCCTTCTCTTCTAAGTCTTGTATTATTCAAACTCTATTTATGCATCTTTGATTTTAATATGATTATAGGGACATACAAAATCGATACATTCTGTGTGTTGGGATCCTTCTGGCGAGTTTCTGGCATCTGTCAGTGAGGACTCTGTCAGGGTTTGGACTCTTGGATCAGGTAGTGAAGGGGAGTGTGTTCACGAGCTTAGCTGTAATGGCAATAAGTTTCACTCGTGTGTTTTCCATCCAACATATTCTTCTCTGTTGGTCGTTGGTTGTTACCAGGCAAGTCTACATCCTCTCCTTATTTTGTTTCTTTCTGAGTGTGTTTTGAATCCCAAATTTTGGGAATGGATTTTATTCATGAATGGAATTCCATGCTTGAAATGTTATAATATAGAATTGATTTTGAACTACTTTGGGATTTAAGTTATGTATTAGAAATCCCCTCAAATTTGGTTGAATTTGATTCATCTGATCTGATTTAACCCACATTGCCTATAATAAGGGTAATACAATAAAATTCCTAAAATTAATTCAACTCATCTTTTAGACATGCCAAACCTGATTTATAAATCAATTCAAATCATACTTTTTTGTAATGATTTCTAAAAGAATTGTAGTTAAATCAAATCAGATCATGTTTGAATGAGATTATTTTGGGGGAGAAAAAGCTTTTTTAAAATCTAACTTCTCAACTCTTAATGTTTTATGTGTAAATAAAAGTTTGCATTGACTTACCCAAATTTAAGAAAGCACGTTTTTGAGAATTGAAATCAGATGTGTGTGGTAATGTTCAAAATGAAGTTGTAACTTACAATATTGATTAAGAAAGCTGAAGGACATAGACGAGAGAAATTAAGACTATTGAAACTGAAAACTAAAATCTCTATTCTGTTCAATTTATCTCAACTGAGATTTGTTACAACTATTTATAGTTAACTAAGAAACTAACTGACAACTCAGTTCTAACATTGTAAGTGGAAGCTTGTGACGCAGTCTACTTAGAGAGTTGAATACTTGCAGATTCTCAACTAACTGCATTTCCCCTCCAAACTCGGTAGAAAAATCTGTTAGAATATATGAAAATATCTTATTTTCTAGGATTGGTTTCCTTATTTCCACTTTATCTCTTAAGATTGCTTATATCATAGCACTGTGCACAACCCACAAGATCAATATATATTAACATACACTTATCCCATAAGAATAGAAATTAAAAGGTAAAACACTTACGTGCACCACTCTGTTCTCACATGCTTGCTTAATTGAGAACTAGTCCACTCCAGAATTTTGTGCCCTTTTATTGCCTAAGTGAGACCTAGTTCTTGTCTTAGTGAAACCATTTCTAGAGACTTAGTCTCTGCCCCCACCCTTGCTTAAGTGAGGCATCATGCTCGCATTAGCGACCCACTATTGAGATTTATCTAGTCTCGATCTAACTCTCAATTAAGTTGAGACCCATTCTTTCTTGAGCAAAGCCTCTCAGAGATGGATAAGTATCCATCTCACTTATCCCACTTAAGCGAGACTCTTAATCGCTTGAGCGAGGTTTTTAATGGACTCATCTAGCCCTATTCAACATTCTACCCGTTTAAGCTAAAACCATATGTGCTTAAGCTACAAGCTATTCTCGCTTAAACTAAAGTCATTTTTGCTTACACTATGGACCATTCTTGCTTAAGCAAAAGTCATTGTCGCATAAGCTACAAACCAATTTTTGCACTTCGCAATTTGGGTTTCTTAGGAACCGAAAACCCTTTTCAAACCTCTCAATCACTTTCTAACTTATTCCAATGATCAAAAACTCATTTCTAACATATCAACCATCAAACACAAATTAATTGCAAGAAACATGCATGAAAGATAAATCCCTCATTCAAGAAACATAAAGACCAAGAATCCTAATACATCCAAATACTTAAATTATCAACTGAAATAGAAATTAAATGTGCTCCGGGGTATTCACAACTCGTTCAAATCGATAGAAAGTAAAACCTATGAACATCCAAGTCTACTTAATGGCTATTCCCATCAAGCAAGAGAAGAACCCCACTTCTTACCTGTAAAGAAGCAAAACAAAACTAAGGGATGATGACGTTTCTCTGACCCCACTCATGGTTCCAATGGTGCTCCGAGCAACAATCTCTCCAACAACTCTACAATGGCACACATTTCAAGAAGAGAGAATAATAAATTTTTGTGTCTAAGCATTGGGAAGGAATGAGACTCTTTCCTCTTCGGGTAAAGGATTAAGCCTAAGTAATGGGTCAAGGGAAAAAGGCCACTATACACACACAAGGCCCAATCATTAACTTATTAAAACTTTCCTATTTCTTGCTCATTAATATAAAAGTCGCTTTAACTCCTTAAATTAATAATTTAAAATGTTATTTATTTAATTTATTAAAAACATTTTCACAACAATGTACATTTATTTAATATCAAGATGTTACATTGACACCATCAACTCATGTCTTCCCCTATGGTTCTCACGTTGATAGTGACCGAAACAGCTAATGTGCCATCAAGTGGGCTGTGGACATTTTTTGAAGAACTTCTCTTGCACAGTCATTCACTTCAAAACCAAGAGGAATTGAGCACAATAATTTAGAGCGGTGCTGGTTTGACAAAAATCTAAGAGCAAAAACTAAAAAATCTTGAAACTTCCTATCATCATGAAGATAGCCTTATAATAATGAAGTTAAAATCAACCCCAATATCATGGAAATTTAATTACAGAAGAGGGTGACAACAACTGAAAGACACAAGTTATAGCTTTATATCTAAATTGTATTCATTAGAGTCTGACCACCGATGATGTTTTCAAATAAAATGCTACTACAATTGTGGAAGACGACTATCCAATTATAAAGGCACAATTCATGCAAATGATGAATCAAGCTTTTTTCCTAATTGCAAGGTTTCTGATAATGCTGTATGCTAAAAACACTTTTCTATAAACATTTGATTTGAAAGAGTGAGAAGAGAGCATTTAATTTACAGGTTTAAGTAAAGTAAGTATAATCATTTTTTGAAGTCAATTCACTTGTGATTATAACAATTCACATCAATCACATGGTTATACTACGAAGAGACATCCTTAGTTTCAGAATTATGATACCAAAACCTTGGCTGGCTTGTGCTTGAGTAGCCTCTCTGGCCAAAATCTTCATGTACCTTATTTTCTTGGGGCTCTTGATCTCCTTGCAACCGATGTCCTTGGCAGACAGAAGTGGTTGGTGGTAGAGAATGCGAGGGGGAGGTGTGGGTTGGCAGTGTTAAATAAGTGTGTAAAAGTATGGAAAATCCATGTGGCATTTTCAATTTGCATGCCAACTTTTGATTGGAGCGACATGATTAAGACATACATGGGACAGGCTATTTCAGCCCATCAACATTGTAGCAAGCTGGAAGGGCAAAGGCTGGTGAGATTTTAGAGGTTGCATTAAGGGACCATGAAGCAAGGTCCCCTTGAGATATCTCAATACGATGTTGGACAGCCATATATAGACCAAAGAATGGGATAAACTCAACTAGATACAGATCAAAGAATGAGATAAACTCAACTAGATAGTGTTAATTATCCCATGCATTTGAGATGGGCCAAATAATGTCATAATGTGATATACAATCAGTTAGATGACACAATTACTCTTGTGATAGAATTACATATAATATTTAAAATTAACTTTAATATATTTTTTAAATTGTTATATATTAGTTTAAATTATATAAATAACAAAAAATTATACTATCTTTGTCCTTAAATACAAGACTCTTAACTTTGTTAAGGAGGTTGATTTACTTAGTAGCATTAAATTTGTCAATAATTTGTATTATTTTTTCAAAATTACTCTTAAAATTATTGGCTCATCATTTTCACTTGTTTCTCTTGATTTTCACTTATCTATCTAATGTGTGCTAGTCATCTTCAATTTTTTTTTTATATATAATCAATTATTCAAATAATCTTTTTTCATTATTAATCCAAACATGCACTAAGAATTCATCATCCATTTCCCTTAAGGCCCTCGTTAGCAGTTCCCTTTCTAATAATATATATAGATTATAAATAACTATCTTATATAAAAGGTGCTTCTGTCATTAGTACCTCAATTTTGTTTGTGGTTAGTTATTATGATTATGTGGCAGCTTTTGGAGCTTTCGCTTGATTTTATTTTACTTTCTTTCATGTCTTGAACAAATAGTAGTTATATCCAATCTACAGTTAGATTTATGATTTTGACCTGTTATAATTGGTGCCATGATCTGCAGTCATTGGAACTCTGGAACATTACTGAGAACAAGACAATGACTCTATCGGCTCATGAAGGTCTTATTGCTGCATTGGCGGTTTCTACAGTAAATGGTTTGGTTGCTTCAGCCAGTCATGACAAGTTTGTCAAGCTCTGGAAGTGACTTGGTTGTCATTAATACAGATTGTTCTATCGATGTTGATAATGTTTGTAGTTTATGTCCCCTTTTTAGCTTGATCAACCACCCTCACAACATGCTTGTAGTTTGTGTCCCTTTTATGTAGCTTGATCATTCAACCTCATAACATGTTTGTAGTTTGTGTCCTTTTATGTAGCTTGATCAACCACCCTCCCTCTTTTGCCATTTGGTATAATCTTATTCTCTGTAACCATAGATACTAACTTTTGTAATATTGTCACCCCCTGTTGTATCTTGTTTCATAATTGTTATAATTGGGAGATTTCTGCTCGTCATCCTTGGCTATGATAGTTATGAGTACTAACAGCACTATTTGATATTCCTTTTAACATTATTAGTTAAAAATTATAAAATCATGAGTTGGATTCATTGAATAAAATGGTAGGATATATAAAATTATAATTTTTAATTAATTTTAATTAAATAATATAGAATGTAATCAAAATAGTGTTAGCATTTCTTTTATAATGATAATTACTATACTCCTATTTCCTCTCATGGTTAATGTTCTAGCTAGTGCATGTTACATGATTGTTCGTGCCTTGACCCGTTCCACTATCTCTGTTCAGTTTGAAGGAGTTCTTGATAGATATAGGATTTAAAAAATTAGATTTAGTGTATTTTAAGGACAAATTTGAATTATGTTTCATATCATGTCAACTTGGTTAAATGTCATACTATTTTGGAAAGTTTATTTTTTTTAAAACAATTCGATGTTAATAAGGTTGTCTTTCATCAAGTTCAATGTTATATATTCTTTTAAAATTTATAATTTTTTAAATAACTATAAGTTAATAATACAATTTGACTTAACAATGTTGTCTTACATGATATTGTATTAATATTTTTTAGAATATATAATATAAAATATATCTTATTATTCTTTAATTTTGTGATTTGATTATATATAATGTAAATATTAGTATATTATGTCAACATGTGGGATTGATATGATTTTGTTACTTATCTTATAGGGTCTTAGCTGGTTTTATCAAAATTTTAGACAAGGTAGCACACACTAAACCTATTATTATATACTTGTTATATTTGTATAATGGTTTTGTATTAAGTAAGACGTTAATGGAGATTGCTAGTTCTTCTAAAAGATGGGTTAGTTGATTTATGTTAGTCAAATGCTTGGATAAAAATGAACTCAAAATTGATAGTTAACACTTTTAACATGTACGGCTATCTACGCTCAACATTTTTTTTCTTCAAAATATTGGAAAAATGCTTTATGCATGTTTTTTTAGATACATAGAAAACGAACTGGGATTAGTTACGATCATACAATGAATTGGACTATTTGGCTTGAATATTATGATCTATATTTGTTTTTCTATATTCACCTTGCAATTGTTTTTAGAATAACAACGATATTGTCTCGATAGGTGTTAGTAGGGATAAAGTTAAGAGTAAATATGATTAATTTTATTTTATAAAAAATTAAAAATAAATAAATATGATTATGTATAATTATTGATGTGAATATAATTACTTGTGAGATAATTAACTAGTATTAAGATATTTTAATAATTTTATAATTTTAATGTTATTAAACATTTCAACATATTAATTATATATTAAGTATTAATCATATATCGATAATTATATATAATTATACTTATTTTAGTTACTTGTTAGAATGTAAAATTAATATTATTTACCTATATATAGTTAATCATATATGATGGTCAATAAATTCTTGATATTAACCATTTGGAAGTCAAAGTTAACTATTGTTAGACACTACAAATTTTATAACACTATTAATTATACACCGATAATTGTATACAATTATATTATGAGATAAAATTAATTATATTTAATATGTTAGTCACATGAAACAATTGACAACTTCATGACACTATTAATCATTTATGAGGATTGTCATTAAACATTTCGATAACTTTATGACATTATTAATTTTATATCAATAATTATATACAATAACATTTATTTAATCTTAAACTGTGAGACAATATTAATAATGTTTATATAACTACTTAATAATGTGTGTTGGATGTAGAAATCCTAAATGGGCCTTCCTTTATTTATATATATCTCCTTTCTAATTTACAATATTAGTACACATCTTAAAAGAAGAATTATTATACCATTTATTATTTATTTTTCTTTCTTTGTTTAAATAGTTAATCAGCATCATAATAGGCCAGACGGGTAAAGGCTGATGCAGTTTTTAGGATTTGCAATCTATATTGTTAAATAACCATTAT